>LPNX010781263.1:126007-169282 GCA_001517045.1 Pseudotsuga menziesii | reverse complement strand
CAAGGAATCAAAGAAGATGAATTTTTCAGTAAACTTACCAGACTACAGCAAGTCGGAAACGTTGAGGAATTCACTCATCAATGGGAATCCTTATCAACATGATTATTTGGGTTATCTGACAAGCAAAGACTCAAAACCTATTTAGGAGGTCTTAAACCATACCTCCAAAAAGAGTTAAAGTTACATGACATACCTAACGTAGAAGTAGCAATACGTAAAACAAAATCCGCAGAACACAAATTGGAAGGAATAAAAACAAAAGGCAATAGCCATTATCGACAAGAAAAAGAGACACAATGTAGGTACTCTACAGATACTTGGTCTCCCGGCCATAAATTCCACAAACCTCAATCATACGCCTATGAAATGGAAAATAGATCAAAGTCATCTAACAATTACGCTCATAATAGAAAAAAGAAGAAAAATATATGTCGTCAATGCGGTGATGATTGGACTTATGGTCATAAATGTAGGAACAATGAGACAATACAGTGCAAAATCATCAATGGAAAGGAAGTGCAAGTCTTTGCACAAGAGACCTTGTCCAATTCTAATACCGACACCAAGTCAAAATGAAGAACGACACTAGGAAAATACTTAAGCTTTGAGGAAAAAGATTCCTTAAAGGGAGTGGCAATGTAATGAATATAAAATAAAATATTATTTAGATTAGTTAATTATATGAAAGGGTGTAACCCTTCACACTCAAGCCTATAAAGGAGAGATTATTGTACATTTTACCCATCATCCAATATATTATTATTATTCATATTCATTATTAAAATTATAATCGGATTTGACTAATGGACAACCGTATTTAGTTGCTCCAGATTTTATAAGGGAAACTTTCTCATGATTGCAAACAGACAACTTCTTAGTTGTTTGTTAAACTTCTCTGAGTCAGACTACCCATCATCTTTCTTAAGGCCTCTTCTATTTTTCTTTTCTAGTGTCACACAATATTTCTTCACCCTAATTCCCTTTGAATTGTATTCATATTGCTCAGAATCACCCTTTTGTGCAACATAAGCCTTGATAGGAGGTGTTTTGACTGGATTGACTTGACTTGAAGCTAAATTTGAAACATTTTTCTTCTTTGGAGAAGGAAACACTGGTGCAATTATGCTCTATAGCTTTTGTTCTTCCATTTTTTGATCAATGAATGATTCAATAGAAATTTTAGCATGTGCACTCCTCTCATCCTTATATCCAATCTTCCATTTATCCATATTCTTAGAGGATATTGAATCTTCTTACCATGGATCCATCTACTTCTCCTCTACCCATTTGGTAGGTTCTGAAGAAAACCTTATAAAGGATTGATATGAATCTGAAGACACCACAAGTTTCTAACTACCTCCTATTTTTGTTGCTTTTTTTTGTATCAATGTGTCCATTTTGACACATTACTCATTTCCCTTAATTGGATTCTTGTATTTATCAAATAATTTAGTATAAGAATTTTCATCTACATAAATCTTGCATGCATCATCCTGCCCAATCACACCAGTTGCCACTAGATCCCTTAAAGAAGTTGCAGCCTCTACAACACATGCATACATAGCTTCCTGATCCTAGTGATGTTATTTAGAGGGAGGCAATGCAACTTCATCACTCGGTAGGTTACTTCTCAAATGATATTTATCAGACTTTTGTGGAAAACACATAGGTCTTTCCATGAAAATTGAAGAAATCTACCCATGTGGAAAATCACCTTCAGTTTCAAGACTGTTAGAAATTAAGATATTATTTGTTCTCAAATGGCATTCATTTAACACACGAGCATTATCCAATTCCATATTTTATTCACTATTGTCATTGGCACTTGATATGACTCCTTTATTCGAGCCTTCTATAATTTTCTTGGTTTCATCTTCAACTTCATCCTTTCCCTTTTTACAGAATGTTGTAATTAGGAATATTGCACCTTCTGCAGACAGAAGTTGTTCCTCTGGTCTGAATGGTTCAGATCCAGAACAAATGAGTGAATGACAAAGGATGAAGACCTTCCCTGAATGTTGTAGACACCTAGAATTTCGCTTCAATAGTGAACCTGTGTACCTGCAAATAGACCAAACATGCAAACACATCAAAGCTACCAGAAAATCATCTACTTATCCATGTTAGTGACTAAGGAGTCTAACAACATGTACATGTGAAATCGAAACAATAGTAATGTGGGACAGAAATCAGCTTTGTATTAAAGATGTATGGAGAAGCTTATAACCATTTCCTTAGTGTCGACAAGCATCTCCATGACACAAACACTTCATCCCCATAAGCTCCAACTTTGCTCTCTATGCTCTCCAATGACTTAGGCTAACTGGTCAATCCAACAGCATAACAATACCTCTATAGTTCTCCCCCTCAACTATGGACATGAGCTTGTATTTATAAGGCTCAATGGATAGGAATAGTTGAGAGAATTGTGGGTGAGGTGGCTCCAATATCCTACCATGGGGGATATCAATCTCAACTGACCCACAATGATAGGGATAAGGGAGGACATGAGGCTCATGATCTAGAAGCCTTGAGAAATTTCTCTTTTTCCCATTTTACCCAGAGTACCACTTTTCTTCTCTTATGATAGAGCGATTTACATGAAAAATGCTTATGGACCAAACACCATAGGTGGTGGCACCGCTTCTTGAAAATAGGACATAGGCGGTGCTGAGCAAGGTACCGCTCATGGGCCACAAGGAAAGTACAGTGCTGAGTTTTTTCAAGTAGAATTGACAAACAGAGTAGGTTTCCACTCTAAGTGCTGGTATTAAGGGAAAACATGGAATTTAAGGGTCTTATCACATGGTGGTGATAGGATTTGGGTATAATAGAATGCCCCCCAAAGCATGAGACTTAGAGGGATACGATAAGCGAGATCTTTGAGAGAATAAGTTGTCACTTCAAGGTAAAAATATCAGCTCGGTTGGAGAATGTCGTTCAGTAGGCATATGTAGTACATCAATATTTTTGACTCATAGACACATATAATGAACTCATGGCTGCATACCAATACAAGGCAGATTCATGAGAGGAATAAAAAAGCATGGCTACTAGAATATAGCGTAGATCCATGTGATATAGGACTCAAACGTGGACATAGCTACCAGACATACAACGTAGATCTATGTCATACAGACACAAATTTGAGCATAGCCACGACCATACAAATGTGGATCCATGCTAGATATACAAAACTCCATCGCAACCTGGGGAAAGCAACGAGTTCTAAACAAATACCCAGGGTCTTCATCTCGTCTTCCACAAAGTATGATTCTATCCATGTGATTACAATGATCTGAAGTGGAACATGGTAGAAACCACTTGATTACCGGTCAGTGATGTGAACCGTTAGCAAGTGCAAGGGAGGTCACCATTGATGTCAATGATTTCCAAGGTACCCTAGTACAATCTACTGAGTGTGAATAGATGTCCTGATGTCGAACACCCAGTCGGTTCTATCGATCAAAGTTCAATGATGTGAACCTATGTCGAGAGTGAGAGAATATGTCATTAAGGCATATAGATCTCAAGGTACTAAGTTTTTGTTTCTAAGACTATTTCTCGGATGATGAGTTGATGTCGATAGGAATAGTCTCATCTAAGGAGGGCCATGATGAGTCTCACATCAATGACATGAAACTCAAAACATAGTTTTGGAATGATGTGAATGTAGTAACCATATGATTGAATCAAAATTACTAACACAGATACTATTTTGAATGCGGAGGTAAAATTCTTCAACTTCCCTTTGAACATCGGGCGGCATGACAAAAGACTTGTCAGCATGACTATACCAGACAAACACACAGTTCAACGGTGGACAACAAATTCTTTTGAAAGACTCAAAGGAGTGACATGACTCATGAAAGTGGATCATCATGGAGATCAGCGTAATACCCAATTGAATGAAATGATATGCAGACAAGTGCCATGTTCAAAGGTAACAACAAACTACTGCCATTTATTTGCGAAATGATTCCCTTCACATTTCCCCCATCATGGTTGATGAGTGCCTCTTTTTGGTTTTATGAGTTCAAAGAGGGTAACAAACACTCGGTATAGGTCATCCGAAGACAAGTCCAAACTCATATGTTTTACGAACCTGAAAGAGGAGGGGTTCGTTCCCAAAAATGGGTCTCTCAATGTTTAATTTAACGAATCCAATGAAAGAAAACTTGGTATCGTTCATGTTTAGAGAGTCTAAACGACCAAAAAAGAAGACTCCAAAGGGTCCTTTTTCGTATGATTTAGTCCCTAAGGCCTGAAAAAGTATAAAATAATGCCTCAGAGAACTCTTCCAGTCATGATTGGATGGAGTATTTCTTTTTCATAAATAGTCTATCCAAACCGAAAAAGAGATAACCTACTATCGGAGAGATGACTCTTCAAACACTTTAACGAACGTGAACAAGACAAGATCACTCAACAATCTTTTCGTATTTAAGGTTCCCAAAAAGAGTTTAAATAAGACTCCATTAGGTCTAATTCACAATGAGAGATTTTATGAGCCTGAAAGGAACCAGAAACATACTCGAACCTTTGATACTAAGTTTCGAGAGCGCGACCAAAGTGTCATAATAAACACTCAAAGACTTTTTCCGTTTTATGGTAGTATGAAAAAGTAAAAAATGAACTCCCAAAACTTTACTGCTACTATTCTTCTATCCTGCAATGACGCAAAAACAAATGTTAAATGCACCAATAACTAACATTAAAGGATTACAACTGATAGATTTTGAGCAATAAATGATTTTAAAACAAAACTATAACATGTCAAACCCAAAAATGTGTATAAAAGTAATGTAAATAGTAAAAAATCAAAACATTTTACTATTTATCCATATAGTGGAGAGCATTTGGATCACTTTCCTGGCCATATTTTTAGTCGCTGATATCGGGAGTTTCCACCGTCGGATTCGAGCATCGTCAGTTCCAGGTAATAGTCTAGACCCTACTCTTTCATATTATGTCTTCAATTTTGTTTTTTAATAGTGTTTTGGACTTGTATGGAAAGACTTAAAATCATGGGAGCGGGCATCGCTCTTATCCCTTGTGGGGTAAGTGGTACCTCACTAGAATCATGCCAAAAACATAGCACACAGGTGATGTCACCCTCTATTCTCAACGGGGAATAGGCGGTGCCAGCTATGGAGAAGTAAAAATAATCACACAAGAAAAACTAGCTCATTTCAATTGATTTGAATGATTAAGAATGATTCTAATGGGTCTTGTGATTGTTTTTGGCAGGTTCTTGTTGATAAAAAATGGTCATATGGAAAGAGAGATAGCATGATAATGACGATGCCTTGACCGAATGAAATGCGGGTTGCATAGCCGCATTGAGAGAATACGGACTCTTAAAATTCTTCCGCACACCCAGTATGGTATCGCATGAGCAGTTGCTAGAGCATATACTCTGGATGTCGATTCCGGAGCAACAATATTTCAAGGTTGGTGCTCACATTATGATAGTTGAGGTAGAGGACATCTAATTCCTAACTAGCCTTTCGAGACAGGGTGCTCCCATCTTGCTGACTGGTTCCTGCAGAGGGGACATCACCACATATGACTTCATAGACCGTCACTGTATCCCTGGCACAAGGACATTGAGGAAGAAAATCCCCATAAAAGAAGTGATGGATGGACCTCTATGGACTACACTGTTTACCATGCAGAGAGTGGTGGGAAGCCAAGGAGTGCACTAGGAATCTATAGCACATATGCTCTATGCCATAGAGGACATGGTGCCTACAATATTTAATTGGGTGGAAGCCCTACTTCTGATCTTCAAGGATCAGTTGACCAAGTGTCGGCAGGGGGAAATGAAGTAATTCGGTTTCGATTACATTCTAGTTTGTTCTTCTTCAAGTGGGTTCCATAGATGAGACCCCAGGTGGTCTTTACAGAGCTGAGAGTACAGGACCCTTGCATGCAGAGGTGGGTCCAGATTATGGCCCATACTCAAGAAGGCAGGGGGAACGTAAAGTTTAGTGACCTATTCTTTAGATGGTAAGAGATCAAATCCTCATGGTGGAGGATTATGCATATGCGGGCACTGACTTCAGCAGTGACCCTAACCTACCGTTCCCACCTGGTGGACAGTGGGGTGACATCGGTAAGAAGAAAAAGACCCTAAAATGGAAATAGTGATTTTATGTTTTTGATGTTTTATATTTTTTATGTTAAGTAACGAGATTTGAATATTTTCATGCAGACATCGGAGCAACAAGATTTGGGGGAGCTTCCCCATTGGATAAATGAGTCAGAGCCCGTTTCGTATTACAGTGTGACAATGTGACCAGGGAGTTAGAGGAAAACCTAGAGAGGTTGACCCTAGACATCCTTGATGCTTCCATTGATGACCTCCCTCTGAGGTATCAAAGGCCTACAGCGGGAGTACTGGGTCGATTTAGCAGACTACTCTATAGAGTAGCCCGGGCAATGATGTGCTACCACGAGCATCACTAGACGAGGTGTGCATGATGTATCCATTGAAAGCTGATAGCTTCAGGATTTTGTATGGTGATTTTTACCTGAAAGCCTATGTGCGTCAGATGAGGTCTCATGACCTATTTTTTGTAAAACATGTTCATATATATATATATATATATATATATATATATATATATATACAGACTTTTACTTGGTGTTTATACGTCTCAAATGGTGAATTTATTTTACATGAGTTTTATGTGTCTTGAGTTGTTTATTTACAATGAACCAAGTTTGATTTTCATGTCATGAATGGGCAATATGCCAATATAGGATGTAATTAGCTAATGAGTCAACAACTAAATTATGTTCCCTAGGGATATGCCTATAGGTGATAGTTTCAAATGACCTTTCTAACAAACGTACCCTCTGGAAGAGGCGGAGAAGAACAAGATTCCTAATGGTATAAACATGGTTTAGATGACAAACCACTAGTTGCGAGTCCATCAAGACTACCAAGTTACAAACATCTTGGGAGGAAGCTTCAGTCAGAAGACCTATGACTTCTCGATACTCGATGATTTTGTTGGTAGCGGGACCAATACAAACTGCTCCTAAACTGACCAAATCGTAAGCTGGGGAATAGAGAACCCAAGCAGTTGAGGCAAGATTCAAGGTGTGGCGGAAAGCACTATCAGCGAAGCTATAGAAATACATTTGCTCTGCATGACCAAAACATGGTATAAATAGATACAGACACTAAACTCAAAACCATATCGAAAATACTTAAAGCACACTGAAAGTCAAGCAATATACATATATACAAGATACTATCCAAGAGAGATCTAGGCATAGTACTTGTTCAAGTACAACCCATTGCGGGGTTTCCCTAAAGGGATTCCATCGTAGTCTATGAGCTTGTAGGCCCCTTTCTATAAAACTTTAGAAATAACGAAAGGACCGTACCACATGAATTTAAACTTTCCTTTCCCTAGTTTGTCATATCTCTTATCATAAGTCAAAACTAAGTCACCCTTGTTAAAGGCACGGGGTTGGACAAATTTATTATACTGTGCCTTGACACATTTCTTGTGTGCCTCATTATCCAAGGCAGCATCTCCCCTAGTTTCATCAAGGTTGTTCAAGTATAAAAATATCTCTTCCTCTGCGAAAGTGTCTGGGAGAAGTTTGACAGCAAGTTTCAAGGATGGAATCTGACATTGAATTGGCAAGATAGCTTTGATTCCATAAACAAGCTGGAAAGGTGTGAAACCGGTAGTTGTTTTCACTAAATTTCTATAATCCCAAAGAGCGGAGAAAATGATATGGTTCTAGTTGGATTTATGGTCTCCAACCATCCGACAAAGCATAGTTTTCAAAACTTTGTTAATGACCTCTACCTGACCAATAGCTTGTGGATAATAGGGATTAGAGTTTTCATGGCGAAAACCTATCTTGGCACTTAGTTCCTCCATCATTTGATTACAGAAATGTGATCCGTGATCAGTAACTATGGACTACAGGACTCTGAATCTAGCTATGACATGATAGAAAAGGAAGAGAGTGGAAGTCTTACCATCTTCCACATATGTAGGCATGGCCTCAGCCCACTTTGTAAAATAGTCATTGGCTATGATGATGTAACCATGCCCCCAAGCTAAGGTAGGCTTACAATGCATATAATCAATCCCCCATTTGGAAAATGGGCCAATGGAAATGAAAAGGTGTAGTGAAGCAGAATGAGTGCAATTTGGATAAAAATGTTGACAAGGTGGGAATTTCTTAATAGCCTCGTGACAATATTTAAAGACTGAAGGCCAAAAATAGCCAACGTGAAGGATTTTCTGGGCTGTAGCCATCCCAGATAAATGACCGCCACATGCTCGAGAGTGGAAATAATTCAACACTTGTTCAACTTCCTCATGGGTGAGGCATCGCCGAAGAATAGAATCGATCCCACATCTATACAAGGTGTCATTCAGGATGAGGTAGTATTTTGCATGGTGACGGATATGACGATGATCGTCACTAGATAGATTTGGCTAAAATCTTTGTGTTTGGAGATAAATGAGCAAATATCCGTACTATGGGTCAGTAGTGCTTATCAGGAATAGGAATTCATTCGGAAATGAATCACTAGACTCGGATTCCATCGAAGCATAGGGAATATCACACATGAGCTCGACAAAGACCAAGGATTTATTTGATGTGGCTTTGGAAAATTCTACATCAAATTATTGTAGTATGACTATCCATCGAGAGTACCTTCCCCCGAGAACCTGATGAGTTAGGATGTAATACATAGGGTTCTGGTCTGCCAATACAGTGGTTGTGTGGAGCAAAATGTAGTGATGAAATTTTTGAATAGAAATGACTGTGGCCAATGCTAATTTCTTCACGTGTGAATATCGGGTTTCAAAATCCATAAGATTCTTACTAGCAAAGTAAATCATGTGCTCCTGACCATCTGGATTTTCTTGCACCAAAACCATAGCAATGGTAGTAGTGGAGGAAGCAATATATAAGAGAAAGTCCTTTGAATAATCTGGGGGGTGTATCATGGGTGAATGAGTCAAAGCATGTTTGAGATTATCAAAGGCATGTTGGGCTTGGTTGTCCCAGAAGAACATAGTTTCCTTCTTAAGGAGACGCATATAACCGTGCGTTTTCTCTGCAAAATTGCACATGAAATGGCGGAGAAGGTTTTCCTTCCCTTGCAAAATTTGGAGTTCAAGAAGATTGGTTGGGGCTGGTAGATCTGAAATGGTGGCAATTTTCAATGGGTCTATCCAGATGCCATCCTTAGAGACCACAAAACCTAATAGGCATCCCGTCTCAATGCAAAAAACACATTTATGTGGATTGAGCCGCATATTATAATGATGACATCTCAGGAAAGTGTCTCTAAGATGACCAGGGTGGTCCTCCCATCGCTGTGAATGAGTAGGGAGGTCATCAAAATATGGTTCAACAATATGTTTAATATCCTGAAACGCATAGGACATAGCACGTTGGAAAGTGGCTCCAGCATTTTTTAAGCCAAATGGTAAATTCCTATATGAAAAGGTTCCCCATGGGAAAATGAATGCCATCTTGTGCTGATCAGTGGGTAATATCTCAATCTGATTATAGCTACAAAATCCATCCATGAATGAGAAGATGACACTTTCGGCATAGTTGTCGATAATCTGATCGTTGTGTGGAGTAGGAAAGTTGTCCTCGGGACAAGCTTTATTCAAGTCTCAAAAATTGATACAAACTCTAATGGTGCCCTACTTTTTATTGAAAGGGACACCGTTCGATACCCATTCCACCAGGGGTACAGGAGAAATAAACCTAGCTTTAAGAAGTTTCTCTATTTCAGCTTTAATAGCTGCGGCCTTTTGTGGATGGACTTTCCTTAGTTTTTTCCTGACAGGTTTAATAGTGGGATAGGTTTTAATTTCATGGACCACAATGGATGGGTCTATCCTTGACATTTCTTCATAAAACCAGGAAAAGATATCGTGGAATTCTTTGAAAAGTGCCTTGTATGCTTCAGATTCTTCTGCTGAGCAATTCTTCCCAACATGAACATGCTCGATGGTACTAGGCTTGGTTGATATGTAAATCGTATTTGTTTGAGTAATTCTGCATAGGTTTCATTCAGAATCTATGTCTTGCAACAATATAGGACTTTGAGGTGTGTTGACAATATTAGTGGAAAATAGGGATGCAAAGTCATGGTCTACCAAACTGGTGTTGGGGAGGAACGAGGATCTATGATGGCGATCCTCCTAGATAGATTCATTTGTATTCATGATATCCATAATGGACTCATTGGAAGGAAAATTCTTAGAGAGATAATCCAGAATAGGAAGAGATGTTTCTAACCAGTACCGTAGGTGGTAAGGATCCAACGCCACCAGATGAAGTTCATCAGTGTGATCATCATAAAGGTTTTGAATGATGTTGTACATTTCTTCATGGGGACTCAATGAGGTGGACACAAAATTTGTTTTCCCTTGGGCTCATAATCAAATGACACAATCATATTTACTATTGTTGTGTCTGTGTCAGGAGGAGTGGACGAAAAAATCCCCATAAGGGACGAATCCTTCAACATGCCTACCCCAATCGACTGGTAAGGAGGAGGGGACTAGCCTAACATAGGGATGTTATTAGCTGTAGAGGTAGTAACATCCAACATATAGAAATCAAGCTGATCAATGGTGATGATTATGCCTAGATGTAGAAATTAAACTATTTGAAATACCGTCAAGGCGACAGCTTTCATGGTGTAAAACCAATTTCTTCCTAGAAGGAGGTTGTAATCTAATGGGGCGTCTACTACTTCTACTTGAACAGAAACAATTTTTTTCCCAAGCTTGAATGCAAGGACTGATATGAGACCGTGGGGCTGGAAACCATGTCCATCAAAGGATTTCAGAGTCGTAGGTGATGTTACAAGCTTGGGATATTCAATAGCTTTCCAACAAGACAGGGACAAAATCGAAGTTGAAGCTCCTTCGTCTAAGACAGTCCTAAAGACCTTCTTTTCGACTACTTTCGTGATGATTTGGAAAGCAAGTTTGTGAGGTAGTCTAGACTTATAGTTCTCGACATTGAAATGAATCAAATTAGTATTGTATGGGTCTAAATATCCTAATGCAGTTAACAGGTTTTTGCGTTGTGTAGGACAACTTTGGAGCAGTTCCAAGGTAGACATCGCACATGGTGCATGAGTGAGATCATCAACTACATTATAAAATTGTGCAGCTCAGGAATTAGGGTTAAAAATAGCCTTCCTAAGAGTACTCTTCGGTGGACCAAAAACCATATCGAGAGTAGGCTTCTCGAGGGTTAGGGGGACAGTAGACGAGGAGTCAGGAGAACCAGTAGAGGGAGATTTTTCTGAAGAAGAATTGTCTTCTTTCTTGTCTGTGGGTTTTTCGTAACTCTGACTTCAAGTTTTCAAACTAATGGTATCCAAGGACATCATGCAAATTTCCTCTGACGAACTAGAGTTTCCATGATTAGACATGTGGTCTATCAATTGTTGTTGAGAGGGAAAAAGATCCGTGAGAACTGTAGGTGTGGGATTTGTTTTCAAAAATTGGGTGATTTCGTCCCAGCGGGGACACTCTTTTGTGAAATGGTCACCTCCACATAGCATACATGGATATTTTGCTTTTCTTTTCCCTTTATCATTATCATTGGTGGTTAGTTTTGGATTCTCCTATTGGTTTCCAGGTTTTTTGTTTTTACTTTTACCTTTCTTTTTATTATTTCCATAGGTTTGAATACTCTAAATAGAAATGACCTTGGTGGAAACCTTGGGAGTCGAAGGAGTAGGGGTGGTAGTCTGGGGTTGCTTGGCAGGTTTTTTTACTAATGAGGAATAGATTGAACCAACAATCCCATCAACATGGACTTCTGCTGGTGGCTTTGCAGGATCGATGCTTGGGTGAGGAGCTTGAGGAATCAAGTTATACAAAGTTTCAGACTAGGAATAGACCAAGTCCAGATATTGGGCTCGACTAATGGCTTGCTCTTCAGTAACGACACCATCCATAGCCACATCTCGGGCAATCGGAGGAAACTAAGATTTAGTAAACCAATCAGCTAATAACTGATCTAGAATAGGAGCCTTAATAAGTCTTCTCCACTCATGGATATGATCAGATATGTTGATGGAGGTGTTATGTTGCAGAGAATTTAAGAGATCAATACCCATTTCATAATGGATAGGAAGCTAAAAGTGCATAAGAAATACAATTGCCAATGAGCCAAAATCCACAAACGAATGTTGTGGAAGTTCAATGTACCATTTTGTGGTTGCACTAGTCAAAGTTCGCTGAAAGAGTCTTAAACGAATTGAATCATCCATAAGGGAGTTTGAAGAATAGCACAGATGGAATGTCATGACATGGTTTTTAAGATCGTCTCCCTACTTCCCATCAAACTTTGGAATGTTCGATGGTAACTTTACCAGAATGGGAGGCCATGAGGGGTTATGTTGAATGGGGTCATTAATCAAATTGGACAAATCAGGAAAGTCCAAAGTTGCTAGGAAAGGTAACTAAAAATTATGTTGCACATACTAGTAATATTGATAGGGCATATAAGTACCAGTAGGACTGTAAGTAGACTGATAGACAAGTTTTTGTGACAAATAACTACCGTAAAATCCACTTGCAGGGGGTTGATTTTTGGGATCAGGATCGTTAGGACCACCAGGACCATTGGGACCACTAGGACCACTGGTACCACCAGGAGGTAGACCATCAGACCCTCTGGGACCTCTAGGAGGTAAGCCTCCAGAGCCTTCGAAACCACTAGGAGGAGGGATACTAGACCCTCTAGGTCCATTAGGAGGGAAGCCACCAGGCCCCCCAGGACCACCAGGACCATTAGGACCATAAGGAGGAAAGCCACCAGGTCCTCCAGGACCATTAGGCCCCCCCAGAGGGAGGACCTCCATAAGGCGGTCCTCCAGCACCTCCTACAGTATGTATAGGTATCCCCCCCATAGCTGGCATGTAGGACCAGTTAGGTTTCCCCCATGGCGTGAAAGTATTACTAGGATATGGAATTGCAGCATAAGGCATTCCTATAGGGTTGGGTGGATAATTAATGTTTCCTATAGGTACTTGATTTGTTGTGTAACCATAACCCCAAGAGGTTTGATTGGTTACAGGTTGTGCCCCCAAGGGTTGACCTGAACTGGATGGGGGTTAACCACATTACTTTGAGTGGGAGGGACATAAACTATAGATTTCTATATACTAGAGGTCTATCCTTGACTAGGTACGATTCTGGTGCCAGATAACATAGGTCATGTTGGGGGTTTCCCCACGGCACTAGAAGGTAATGACAAAATAGGAATTGAATGTTGAGCCCCAGGTGCGAAAGACCTAGGAGGATTGGGAATAGACATAATGTGGGAGGTGGTGGGGTTGGTAGTTTGACCTAGCTTATGTGGAGTCACTGTGTGATCTAGAATTGGTTCAATGGGTCTCATAGAATTGGCAAGTGAACAATATCCCATAGGAACAGCTGCAGAAGGTGATGGTGGTGTGCCCAATATGTCATCTATTTTATTTTCAATTTCCTATGCATGGATAATAGCTTCCTGGTATTGTCTACTTTCTTCTTCATCTAGAGAAACTTCTTCAAAAACGTTTAAATGGGTGCCAAATGAGGCAATGACTTGTCCTATAGAGGTATCCCTAAATGGAGCATTGGAACCATAATCTGGACGAGTAGTATCATCAACATGACCTTCTGTGGGAGAATGGAATATAGTATTACCCCTAGAAGGTTGTTGGACCAAGGGAGGTGAGTGTGAAGGATATGGTCCTCCACTTTTTGCAACCACATTCTCTCCCACTTGGGAGGTGGTAGCAGCTCTTTGGTCGATAGCTTCCATTGGATTTTCTTCTGAAACAGGAATAAAATAAGGTGGTAAGCCCCGTACTCTTCTGGAATGTCTTAGATTATCTAGTTTGTGCAACTCCTATCTAACCTAGGGTCTCAAAAACTAGAAAACACACCAAAAATTTTCGCTACTCAGACTATAGGCCAAACAAGCAAACTTAAATTACATGAGGAGTTTAGATAGTCAGGTATCTCACTAGGATTGTCAAGAAGGTGCCACTCACGATATACCTCAAGGGTACGTGCATAGTAATCTCCCTGAATGTTGTTTTTGGTGTATGGCTCCAAGGAATACAGCCAAAGGGATTTTCTTAGATGGATAAGGTATCCTAGTGGGGTATCCTGATATACGCAAGGTACGTGGGAGCTCAAATTGGTAGTAGTGCTATCTAATGCATAACCGTTCACAAGGTTCCTTTCGATATACAATCGAGTACATGAATTACCTTTCTATATACCTCAAGGGTATGTGAAAGGTCGTTCGATATATTGATGGTACGTGGAAGAACCGCTCAAGTCCCGAGATGTAATGCAGATGAGTAATGACAGCTCCTACTCTTAACGATGCCCAAACACGTCTCTAACCTATCACTCAAATTGCTATGTAAATTTCAACCTATAACTACCATTAATTTTAAAGTGGATGGTTAGGTGAATGCATGGAATTTTGACAGACAAAGTAAAACCATGCAGTATACATATGCAAATATTTCACTTTACCGTTCATGGTATGCCTACCTACGGGAGGGAAAGAGAGTATTTTCTTTTGTTTTAAAACCAAAAATTTCCCCAAAAAAATATTCAACAAATCAAAATCAAAGACAAGAAACACTTTCCAAACTCATTTCTCTTTTTTGAAAGCAATCAAAAGGGGAAGAGTCTCTTTTCCTAAAAGAAAAACAAGAAGCACGCAACATGCATATGCACTCTATTTTCGATTTTTCTTAAAACATAGATAGATCTAACTTAAAACTACAATATTTTTTATTTTGATGAGATAGTACTAATGCAAAAGAGACAGAAGAGCATAGAGAACCTGAAAGCTTGTGAGGTTGATCAAAGATCCAATGTATTATGCTCACTAATGATAATGACCTAATCTCAGTCAAAAAAATTTCTTTTTAACAAACAAAAATAAGTCCTCTATGGAAACAAAAAATGAAATCAATATGCTAATCAAATGGTCTTTCTTTCAGTATTTATAACAAAAATGAAAAGAGAGATCACTACAACCTAATCTTTTCAAAAAAATAAATCCTTTCACAATCACAACCAACAAGCCCGGAAGAAAATGAATAATCAACAAGCCTAATATAGCTTTCGAATTCCTCAATAAAACCAATATTTTACCACATAATTTCAAACCATGAGCATTCAGATTCTAACACACAATCCTGACAGTGCAGGGATGAAAGCAAACAAACTCAATTTTGTGCAAAAAATGAGAAAAAACTAGTCTTGGAAAAAGGCCTACTTAGCACCGCGTTGGAGGGGTCTTAACAAAGCAGTTTTGGATGAGCACCACTTCTCGATAATGAGACTTAGGTGGTGGCACCATGTACTGCTAACAGAGTTCAGGCAATGGCACCGCTTATTTCCAATAGCACATGAGCGGTTCCCTGAATAGATCCAAAACACAAAGGAGAAAAAAATATCAAGTTAGAAATTGATCAGATCAAGGAAAAAATTGATGGATTGACAATAAAAAAGAGCATAAAAAGTTGAAATAATTTATATCTGAACAGATCTGAAAGTTTCAAACCAAAATTCACTAAGTTAGATGGCATATTTGACTGAATAGAGTTGGAGATGGAGCCTGGATTCGGACAAGAGTTCAAGACTTGAGGAATATTAGATCAACTAAGGTATGCACTGTTCCCCAGTGGAGTCACCAAATTTGTAATAAGGAATATTGCACCTTTTGCAGACTGAAGCTGTTCCTCTGGTCTGAATGGTTCAGATCCAGAACAAATGAGTGAACGCCAAAGGATGAAGACCTTCCTTGAATGTTGTAGACACCTAGAATGTCGCTTCGATAGTGAACCTGTGTACCTGCAAACAGATCAAACAAGCAAACACATTGAAGCTACTAGAAAATCATCTACTTATCCATGTTAGTGGCTAAGGAATATAATAACATGTACATGTGAAATCAAAACAACAGTAATGTGGGACGAAAATTATCTTTGCATTAAAGATGTATGGAGAATATTACAACTATTTCCTTAGTGTCGACAACCATCTCCATAAGACAAACAATTCATCCCCATAAGCTACAACTTTGCTCTCTATTCTCTCCAATGACTTGGGCTAAGTGGTCAATCCAATAACATAACAATACCTCTATAGTTCTCCCCCTTAACGATGGAGATGAGCTTGTATTTATAAGGCTCAATGCATAGGAATAGTTGAGAGAATTGTGGGTGAGGTGGATCCAATATCCTACCATGGGGAATCTCTAGGTCAACTGACCCACAACGATAGGGATAAGGGAGGACACAAGGATCATGATATAGAAGCCTTGAGAAACTTCTCTTTTTCCCATCTTACCCAGGGTACCGCTTTTCTTCTCTTATGATAGAGCGGTTTAAATGAGAAACGCTTATGGACCAAAGACCATAGGCTGTGGCACCACTTCTTAAAAATAGGATATAGGCAGTGTTGAGCAAGGTACCACTCATGGGCCACAAGGAAAGCACAGTACTGAGTTTTTTCAAGTAGAATTGACAAACATAGTAGGTTTCCACTCTAAGTGCTGGGATTAAGGGAAAACATGGAAGTTAAGGGTCTTATCACATGGTGGTGACAGGATTTGGGTATAACAAATGCAACTGTTCATCAAAGTTAATTTTATGTTTCTTTGACTTGATATGTGTCCTTTTCTTTCGATGATCTACTCCAGATAATACTTCAAGAATATTTTCTTCTTCCATGCAAATATTTATCTTTATTTGATTATCTGATCTCTCTGGTTGAAATGTCCCTTACTTGAATTCCACTAATTTTTGGGTCATGCTGTCTATATAATTGGTTTTATAATTATGTCAAACAGTTTGTAGGCTCCTTCTTCTTGACACCACTAAGTGTTGCTTGGTTCATAGGTTTCATCAAACAGTTCACTAAGTGTTCTTGTAGGATGCACTATTCTGCTTCTATAAATTTTTGAGTGACTCAAATAGGTTTATCTTAGACCTCCCTCCATTTATTTAATAGAAATTTGATTCATTATTTTCCATATATAAATAAAATATGAGATCAAATGGTAACAACCCACAAATATGTTAATAAAACAAAGTCAAAACTGTCAACACATAGTTTTAGTTAATGCTGTAATGGACTGATATTTACTATTTATCTTTAATGAGACATAGTCAACTCTATACATGGGAAAAAATATGAATATCTAACCTGGATATGGACTATTTATACACAATAGTAATAGAATTACTTCTGGGCAGAAAAATGAAGTTAAGTGACAGATATTCTCCTCCTTTATTTGACCACAACTTGCTAGTTTTTAGATACTAGGAATGTCATTGAGATAGAAGATCCTTTCATGTAATGGTTACATCTTGTAGAAACCCTATGTGTGTACCATATTTCCATAGATTGAATTTGAATATTAGTAACCTCTTCCTGAGAGTATACAACGTCCAATCTCCCACAAATAGTCTGGTTAAGTGTTAGCTAGAATATTTCACCTCCTGCAGATAGCAAGGTGTTCCACTGATCTGAAGGGTTCAAATCTAGAACAAATAAAGGACAGAGGTTGAAGACTCTCCCTATATGCTATATATATCTAGAATACAAGGATTTGAAATTTCACCTGTGTACCTGCAAAAAATCTCAACACAAAATGAATCAAAGCAACCAAAATATGATCTACTAATCTATGCTAGTGACTAAGGAATCTAGCAACATATATATGCGAAATCACAACAACAACATCATATGTGGGACAGAAATCAACTTGCATTAGAAATATGAAGAAGTTTACAACCAAGCCTTAGTGTTGACATGCATCTCCATGAAACCAGCTCTTCATCCCCAAAAGCTCCAACTCTAGCTCTCTATGCTCTCTCCAAATGATCTTGGGCCAAGAATCAATCCAACAACATAACAATACCTTCAATGTTCCCCTCTAAACCATGGCTATGAGCTCATATTTATAAGGCTTTAATGGATAGAGATGGTTGAGAAATTAGTGGGTGAGGTGGCCTCTAAGATCCTAGGATGAGGGATCTCAAGCTCAACCAACCCACAACAGTAGGGATAAGGCAGTACACAAGGCTTATCATCTAGAAGCCTCGAGAAACTTCTCTTTTTCCCTTTTTACCCAGGGTACCACGCTTCTCCTTCTATGATAGAGCAGTTCTGGTAATAAACACCTATGGACCAAGGGAAATGGGTGGTGCCACCACTTGTGGACAACCGATGAAAGGCGATGCGAGCATGGGTACCACTACTGGATAAAGGGGCATGCACGGTGCTGGGAATTTGTATGATAGATTGATAAAAAACCATTTAATTTCCCTTCCAGAAGCTGGGATTCAGGGTAGGTAGGTATGTCAAATGTCTTATCACATGATGGGGACAGGATTTTGGTATAACAGGATGCCCCCCAAATCATGAGTCTTAGAGTGATACGATAAACGAGAGATTTGAGAACAATTCATCGCCAGGAGATGAAAATGTCGGCTAGATCAAGGTATGTAGTCAAGTAGGCATCTGTAGTACATCAGTATGTTGAATCATAGACACAAGTAACCAAACTCATAGCTGCAGACCAATACAAGGTATATCCATGAGTGGAATAAACAAGCATGGCTACTAGAATACATCGTAGATCCATGTGATAGAGGACTCAAACTTGGACATAGCTACCAGACATACAACGTAGATTTATGTCATATAGATGCAAATTTGAGCATAGCCACGGCCATACAAATGTGGATCCATGCTAGATATACAAAACTCCATCGCAACCTGGGGAAAAAGCAATGAGTGCTTTTAAACAAATTCCCAAGGTCTTCGTCTCGTCTTCCACAAGGTACGATTCTATCCATGTGATGACAATGATCTGAAGTCAAACATGGTAGAAACCACTTGATTATTGGCCAATGATGTGAACCATTAACAAGTGCGAAGGAGATCACCATTAATGTCAATGATTCCCAAGGTACCCTAGTACAATCTACTGAGTGTGAATAGATGTCCTGATGTCGAACACCCAGTCGATTCTATCGATCAATGGTCAATGATGTGAACCTATGTCGAGAGCGAGAGAATCTGTCATTAAGGAATACAGATCTCAAGGTACTAAATATTGTTTCTAAGACTATTTCCTAGATGATGAGCTGATGTTGACGGGAATAATCTCGTCGAAGGAGGGCCATGATGAGTCCCACATCACTGACATGAAACTCGGAACATAGTTCTGGAATGATGTGAATGTAGTAACCATATGTCTGACTCAAAGATACTGACACAAATACTGTGTGGACTGCAGAGGTAAAAATTATTTAGATCCCCTTTGAACATCAGGTGACACGACAAAATGACTTGGCAGCATGACTAGACAGGACAGATACACAATGCGACAGTGGACAATGCATTCTTTTGAAAGACTCAAAGGATTGGCATGACTCATGAAATTGGATCGTCATGGAGATCAGCTGAATACCTAATTGACTGATATGATTGTGTAGACAAGTGCCATGTTCAAAGCTAACGACAAACAACTGCCATTATTTGCAAAATGATTCCCTTCCCATTTTCTCCATCATGATCGATGAGTGCCTCTTTTTGGTTTTACGAGTTCAAAAAGGGTAACAAACACTCAATATAGCTTGTCAGAAGACAAGTCCAGTCTCATATGTTTTATGAACCTGAGAGAGGAGGGGTTCATTCCCAAAACAAGTCTCTCAATGTTTAATTTAACGATTCCACTGAAAGAAAACTCGATATTGTTCATGTTTAGAGAGTTTGAATGAATATAGAAGAAAACTCCATGGGGGTCCTTTTTCGTATGATTTAGTCTCTAAGGCCTGAAAAAGTGTAAAATCATACCTTAGACAACTCCTCTAGTCATGATTGGCTAGAGTGATCCTTTTTCATAAATAGTTCTATCCGAACTGAAAAAGAGATAACCTACCGTCGGATGGACGACTCTTCAAATACTTTAACGAGTGTGAAGAAGAAAATATTGTTTGACTATCTTTTCACATTTTAAGAGTTTGAAAAGAGCTTAAAGAGGACTCTATTAAAATTTTTCATGTTTGAATCTAGAGCACGAAAAAGTAATAAACTAAGCTCAAACCACTTTTCATGTTTTAACCAGAGTACGAAAAATGAAAAGTAAGCTCAACACCATATTACTGTTTTTAACGAGCTCGAAGATCAGTTGAAAGAATGCTCAGGGATTGGTTTCAATTTTACGCAAGCTCGAAACCAATGGGTAAACTTATGCTTCAAAAAACCCATTAACATGATATACAGAGGTTGAAATCTTGCCCACAGCATGATTTCTAGTGAAGCTTACCCCTATCATGGTTGTTAGCGGCTCAACATGCCCCCAAGCTTCATTTCATTTAACGTTGATTCTTATTCCATACCCAACCTAAAAACCTAGTTACTAATGTGAAAATGTTCACCAAGGAGGTAATAAGAACAACAATCGGGCAGGTGAAAAGAAGGTTCAAGTTCTAACACTACAGTGAAGACTCGACTCAAGGGAAGGGGATCTGTTTCATTTTTACACAAGCTTGAAACAGAAGGTAAATTTTCTTGGAACATGATTTCATTTTTATGCAAGCTTGAAACCAAAAGTTAAACTATGCTTGAGGAGATCCATTTCAATTTTTAACGAGCTTGACATAGAATGGGAACTTTGCTCAGAACATGGTTTCATTTTTATGCAAGATTGAAACCAAAAGCGTAAACTATGCTTAAGGAGTGGTTTTATTTTTTAACGAGCTTGAAACCAAAAGTAAACTATGATCTAGACATGGTTTCATTTTTATGCAAGCTTGAAACCAAAAGTGTAAACTATGCTTAAGGAGTGGTTTTATTTTTTAACGAGCTTGAAACCAAAAGTAAACTATGCTTTATACATGGTTTCATTTTTATGCAAGCTTGAAACCAAAAGCATAAATTATGCTTAAGGAGTGGTTTTATTTTTTAACGAGCTTGAAACCAAAAGTAAACTATGCTCTAGACATGGTTTCATTTTTATGCAATATTGAAACCAAAAGCATAAACTATGCTTAAGGAGTGGTTTTATTTTTTAACGAGCTTGAAACCAAAAGGAAACTATGCTCTGGACATGGTTTCATTTTTATGCAAGCTTGAAACCAAAAGCGTAAACTATGCTTAAGGAGTGGTTTTATTTTTTAACGAGCTTGAAACCAAAAGTAAACTATGCTCTAGACATGGTTTCATTTTTACGCAAGCTTGAAACCAAAAGTAGAAACTATGCTTAAGGAGTGGATTTATTTTTTAACGTGCTTGAAACCAAAAGTAAACTATGCTCTAAAACCTGCTCCTACCCAACATGATATCCAGAGGTTGGTAGGTATCCCCCTTACATAAGAAGCTAGCAACTTAACTCCAGTATGAAGTCCAGAGGCTGGAGCCATGCCCCCCATTTTACCTATGATGGGAAGAATCTAACTAGAAGGGGAAAGAGCCACAAGAACATGTGACACATTCAGGGCAGTCTGATTACTAGGAGTCACATGATGGTTAGGTGTAACAAAGGAAAGTTGATAAATGGTCACAATATTCCCATCATGGGGAAAATCCATAACTCTAAAGAGTGTGGACACAACAACCTTCATGGAATAGACATAATCATGTCCAAGGAGAATCCTAAAATCTAAAGGACCTTGGACCACCATAACATTAATACAGACAATTTTTTATTCCAGAGTAATAGGAAATGGAGGAGGGATCCCTAAAGGTGTTGTAGGTCTGTGATTAAAATCCAGTATCTGATCGGTGGCTGGCACAAGCTGAGGAGAACCTAAATCTTGCCAAGTAGTTGAGGACATAATGCTAACATAAGCCCCTTCATCAACAATAGTGCGAAGTATCTGCCTAGCAGTAACATTCACAGCTATCTAGAAAGGAACACTCGAATGAAGACAATACTCTGTTAGGTTACTCCAGTCAAAGGAAATAACCTCACTACTCGGAGAGGGTTCTGTCGAAACAGAAAAAATTTCCTCTTGTTGAGAACAATCAGAATGAAGCATAAAAACTTTGGAAGGTTTTGGTTCATTCTCTACTGAAAGAGAAGAACAAGATGAAGATTAGGTCAAAGATACTACTTCATTCTTAACACTCTCTGATGAAAGAGCGGGATCAGGTGGAAATGACATCGACTCAACCACTTTTACTTCACTCTCCAAAGGAAGAGTGGGATCAACCACAGATAAATCTGAATCGACCACTTGGTTAACCAATGGGGTATCGAGGGATAACTTACTATCACTTGTTGGAATCACCTATTTATGATCAGTAATATTTTCCAACCAACGTGAAGCTTCATCCATCCTTGGACAGATAAAAGTGTGATGCATAGGCTTGCATATCAAACAAGGATACAAGACTTTACCCTTATGAACTTTTACTAATGGGTCACTGGTTGAGGGAGTATCATCAACATGATGATCAAAGGTTGATGACACAGATGGTTTGGATCTTTTAGACTCACTCCTCTTGTACAGGGGATAGACTGGGACACTCCTTAGATGCTGTAGATATCTGGAATACAAGGATTTGACAGTTCACCTGTGTACCTGCAAAAACGCTTAACATGAAATGAATCAAAGAAACCAGAATATGATCTACTAATCTATGATAGTGACTAAGGAATATAGCAACATATATATGCGAAATTACAACAACAACATCATATGTGGGACATAAATCAACTTGCATTAGAAATATGAATAAGTTTACAACCAAGCCTTAGTGTTGACATGCATCTCCATGAAACTAGCTCTTCATCCACAAAAGCTCCGACTCTAGCTCTCCATGCTCTCTCCAAATGATCTTGGCCCAAGAATCAATCCAACAGCATAAAAATACCTTCAATGTTCCCCTCTCAACCATGGCTATGAGCTCATATTTATAGGGATTTAATGGATAGAGATGGTTGAGAAATTAGTGGGTGAGGTGGCCTCTAAGATCCTAGGATGAGGGATCTCGATCTCAACCAACCCACAATAGTAGGGATAAGGCATTACATGAGGCTTATCATCTATAAGCCTTGAGAAGCTTCTATTTTTCCCTTTTTACCCAGGGTACCACACTTCTCCTTCTATGATAGAGCAGTTATGGTAATAACCTCCTATGGACCAAGGAAAATGGGTGATGGCACCGGTTTTGGAAAATCGATGAAAGGTGGTGCGAGCAGGGGTACTGATCCTGGATAAAGGGGCATGCACAGTGCTAGGAATTTGTATGATAGATTGATAAAAAAACCATTTATTTTCCACTCCAGAAGCTGGGATTCAGGGCAAGTAGGTATGTCAAATGTCTTATCACATGATGGTGACAGGATTTTGGTATAACATTAAGTTCCTAGATAAGAAAGTAACATGAGTGAACTTTCCCAATTGTACGTGTTTCTTCTCTAGTGAAGTGACAAGGAGAAAGCAATCATCTTCTCTTCCCTTTTAAGTGAGCTCTCTCTCAGATAAGGAGAGGTATCTCTCCCCTTTATTTGTTTCTAAACAATTCTCACCCAATGTACCTCTCTAAAACTCTACACAACTAAGATAATCCAATGTTCTTCTTCCTTGATGTTGTGTTTGAAAAGGCAAGGCCACACCCTTTTCCCTGTATATGGATGAAGATATGAAATAACAAAGGGAAAAATGCCCACACGGGTGCGATCTTTCTTTCCATATTTTTAAGAACCTCCGACAAGTTATGAGTTACCCAATCTATTGAAGCTACTCCTCCATTGGGTCCTATTGCCTAATATAGGTTATGGGCCTCTCCTTAGAGATAAAGGAAGGGATATTACTGCATTTTAAGGTGTTTCCAAAGGACCAAAGGCCTCATATTAAGTACTTTACCATAGCTAGTGATACGAAGGAAGGTCTTTCAACCTGAGATTCAAGAATGGCATTTGGAATGAGTAGTGGGAATCGACAACTGAACTAGAGCTTGCTAACCAGAGTTTCTCATTTGGAATAATCCTAGAGATATTTCAACCTAAGATTCAAGGCAGAAATAGAGGAGATAAAATGGCCCTTCAGTTTGATCACATTGGGAAAATGGGTTCCCTCTAAAAAAAATTTGATTTTAAAATTACCTCCAATATTTCAACCTTTCCACCAAATTTGTCGGCCTTTCGAATATTTACTACCAAAGTCACACCATTTACACTCTGAAGAGAGTAGCCGCTATTACACAAACATAAACCATATAACCATGGGATTTATTATTCTATTTTTCACACATAAGTTCATTATTTAAAAAAAGGACAACCCCTAAACTCTATATATTTCCTTCTCGAAGAAAAAATAAATATAAAGGAGTATGACATTAAAGGAGATTACATATTGGAAAACAAATTAGGATTTGAGTCCTTGTCTGAATATGTTATGTTCCATAATGCATAACCATGAGAAAATATTTTACTTAAATACAATTTATGTTTTTGTTGATTATATTTAATAGAAATATCTATAATTGAGAGATAAATTTTAATTTTTTGGAAAACCTTAAAATGAAAAAGTGTCTATGGGCTTAAGAATTCTTCTAGGGAATCCCTTTAGTCTAAAAAATGTATTTAAAACCAAATCCTAATTAATCTTGGCAACTGGATCTCTCATAATTGGAAATAAAATATTGGCTAGACTCACATGGTTGCTTCAAATTATTTTTTGATGGTGCCTTTAGAGGTAACCCAAGGGTAGCAAGAGTGGTATGGAATGTCATTGTCCCTGAAGGAAATACAATAGTTAGCTTCTCTTAGGGGCTTGTAATTGCTTCAAACAACCATGTGAAACTATACGCATTTGGATAAATTTTATTGCATGAGCTTAAGATCAAGGCAATAATATTGGGGGATTCTTTATTCATTATCCAACAAATGTATAAGAAAGTTACTATGAAAGGTACTCTATTCCAAATAAACATGCACATAATTCATCAAATTTGGAGGGGATTGGTGAGGTCGAGTTTTATCATTTTAAACAAAGCCATAATTAAATTGTTGCAAAAAGGTGATTGGAACATTGTATTTGGACAAGGTTGTCCTAGTTAAAAATGAGGACCCCATGTTAGCTAATGGGTTCCTTAGTTTTTATGCATCACAACATCAATATTAAAGGTCTCACAGTTCACCACTTTGGAGTAATGTACGAGAATACCACTTGGAAAAATTGTGGAGAGGCATTGTTTTCAGGTCTTCTCAACATTAATGGATTGTGGAAGGGAGGTTTTACTTCCCCTAATGAACACTACGCCTCTCCTCTTTGCATTTATGCTATCACAATGTAGATTTTAAACTCTGTGAATTAAGGTTTGTGTATGAAGGTGGGATATTGTGTTTGTAGGTGTGGAAAGAAGGCAATAAGAAAATGAGGGTGACTTTAGGAAACCTATCTAGGTGAGCTTAGGAAGTGGAGGCCTGGTGTGTCTTATAGTCTCTATCTCCTCTCTTTCTCTCTTCATGGTGTTCCTTCTTATAATTATTAGATGTTCAAAGGTATCCCTTTTATCTTCCCTATAAAGGTCTTGTCTTCGATTTTAATCAATTGGATTGGAGTCTATACAATTATGTGTATTAATGTGAATCAGGGTCCACCTGTATGAGGGGTGTGGGTTTGTAATTTTAGCACAATCCTAGGGTCCATCTCTATAAGAGGCATGCATTTGGGATTTTTGCGCAATCTTGGGTTCTTTCCCAGTCTCATTTTTTTTTAAATTGGGTCATTTGATTTGGATTTGCACATTGTCTTGCCCTTTCAACTCGGGGAATTGTGAGGATAACGAGAACAAGGAGATAAAAAGAAATTTTCACATAATGAACAACTAGATAGAGGAGCTGAGATGAAAAATTTAGAATTTAAGTATTCACTTATAATCAAGATGACATGGAATAAAAATATGAAAAAATGGCCAAATATTATGAAATGCATTTCATATGATTCATAGGTTTTCTAGAGGGACCTAGCCTTCAATAGGTTTCTCGAATATTATCAACAAGTTATGTCAAATAAAAGGTTGTTGATTAAGAGATTGTGCATCAAACTATTTTTTCATTGGAAAAGCAATCCCTTGGTTCAAAATGAGATCATATTCTATTACATTTGAGTTATCCCTATTAAATTCAGTTGTACAAACCAATTCTATTGCTACATATTTGTCTCCCACTGCTTCCAAGAAAAATCATCATTCATCTTCCAGTTTCACAACTCCCCAGATTCCTATAGTTCCTCAAAACTTACCAATTTTTATTACACCAGTCTTAACCCCCCTTGTAAACCCTCTTATACCTCCAGGGATGGAAAATAGGTTTTCCCATCTCTTCCTTCCCGCTTCTCTTCACGGCATCTCTCTAGGATACTCCCAAAGGCTCATACAAAGTCAATGGGGAGAGGGGTTATTTAGCTAAAGAACATCTGGGATGGTTTTTAGATTGGATAAAACTGGAGGAGGTGGACCATGATGATGTTAAGGTCATATTATTTGCCCAAAGTCTCGCGGGAAAAGTAAGAAAATTCTATGTAAATTTCCCAGATGACTCTATCCTGAGCTATCAAGCCTTTAAACACTCTTTAAAGGATAAGTGGGAAGAAACGAAGAACCCTAAGCAATATATCTCTCAATATCCTTCCCTGAGGAGGAGAGAGAGTGAATATTTCCAAGAGTTTTTTGACAAGTTTATGAAGGTATACAATGTCATTTCTTCCCAATTCAAATCTCTCATTGGTTCTTCCCAACTCCAGTATGCTAAAGCTTTCGATAGTGAGTTTACCTTCTGGCTAAGTGAAAGGAGATCAACCTCCTTGGCAGCTATGATGAAATATACCATAGAGGTGGAGGTAAACCCGAATGCTACAAGAAAGAAGAAACGGGATGAAGGATAATGGATAAGGGAGGAAGGAGAGTGATAATATAGGAGGGAGAATGGATAAGAGATGGGGGAAAAGGGATAAGAGAGGAAGGAGAAAGAGGAAAGAGAAGAAAATATAAAGAACATGAACAACCCTCTACCTCTAGCTCACAAGAGAACATAATAGACACGATGCTAAGAACCATGTAAAGGATTATGGAGAGACTCTTTGTGGATAGTATACCACCTCCTAGGAAAAATCAATAACAACAAAATAGGAATCAGGATGCTAGGAGGCATCAAGTTTTCCAGAATAGGAAGAGAGACCAGCGAAACCCTCTTGATTCACCTGTTAGGCCTCCATTTCAAGAAAATTATGTGGATCAAGATGGTGAAAATCAAGCTGAAGATCAAATCCATCAGATGGACAATGAATATCCCACCACCTTCCTCACCCAAGAAGAACACAACATTGCTTTCCTTGAAAGGGGATAGATTCCCCCAGATAAGACAAAGGACTTAAGGAGATGATATCAACTCACTATCATGGATGCGTAGAGACATATTATTCTGAGAAATAGAGATGTCCCTTTCATGAGAAATAAATACGTAGGAAACAAGGCCTCTACTAGAAAGCCTAAAGGTGACACACTCTCCAAGGAGGGGTCCAAAAATGTGCCAAATCCCAAAGGAAAGGAAAGAAGAGAAGATAATCCAAGAAGCGTTGATTAGGGAAAAATGTCTTTCATCCTAGAGGCCAAAATTTCCATGATTAAGATATTTGTCCCTCTCATTGAATTATTGAAAAAACTCTGAATACCACTCCAAAATTTCTACAGTATTGAAACCCTCAGGGGAAATCTCTATCATATAAGATTCCTTGAATCTTGAGGATGATAGGCCCACCATCCTATTTGGACCCCATGTATATGAACCTTTTGATGAACAAGTTCCCCCTTTCTATGTTACTTTCAATGTCCATAATGCCATCCTCCACAATGCCATTCTTGATTAAGGAGCCTCTCACAATATGATGCCTAGAAGAATCATGGATGAAATAGGATTAGAAGTGACTAGACCCTACAAATATCTCTTCTCTTTTGATTCTAATAAATTCAAGGGCCTAGGATTGATCAAGGATTTGGTCATCTCTTTAGCTCAGATCCATACCAAGACCCTTGCCATGGATGTAGTTGTGGTTGACACCCTCCGAAGTTCAACTTATTGTTGTTAAGATCTTGGACAACCAAAATCAAAGGTTCCCTTCAAATGGACATGTCATATGCCACTATCCTATCTTCACGGTACAAAGAAGGCTCTTTATAGAGAATAAGCTGGCATACAAGGTGACCAGCACTGAGAGGCCACACAATAACCCCGTATATTTGCTGGACATAGAGATGGGATTGACTATTTTCTTCACAGAAGGAGGTGAAGACAACTGTAGTTCATAGAATGTTTCCTTTGTGCCTACTCAAGAAGAACTGGAGGGAGTGTGGGATGTGATATTTGATGGGGAAACATGCAGAGAAGGGGTAAGAGATGGAGTGTGGGTGATACCCCCAAGAGGGAGAGATTTGAATTATTCTTACAAGATTGCTTTTGATTGTACAAATAATGAGGATAGTATGAATCTATGGTGTTATCCATTTAGATACTGAAGTATTTTCAAGTCAGGAGGGTAGTAATACATGGGGATTCTGAGCTAGTGATTAAACAAATGATAGGTGTGTATCAAGATAGACATCCTAGGATGAGAAGCTACATAAATGCTTCCCAAGACCTCATAGATTTCTTTGAAGAATGAAATTTCAATCTGATCCCCATATTGCAAAATTGTATAGGCGATTCCATGGCCACTTCTGCATTGGTTTTCAAGGTCCCCATGCATCCAAGTGGGAAATACAAAGTTTAGGTTAAACACAAACCCTCTATCCCAGATAACATCAAGATTTTGCAAGGTTTCAAATATGGCAAACAGATTCAGAACTTCCTCACTCTAACTGGGAGTTTGATGGTATGAACATTGATGAAAATTATCTCTCCTAGGAATCCCTGTCAAGTCACGCTAGCACTTCAAGAGACATGCCGCATGTCGATATTTCCATCCCTGTCAAACCTGCTGAGGTCTGTGAAGTTGAGGAAGCTTGGGAGCCATAGTTCCAGGAGGCTAATGGACAATAGGAATATGTAAAAAACCTCTGCGACAAGGATATCCTCTAGTTAAAAGGTAACTCTATCCCTAGAGGTCTAGTTCCTTTAGAAAATATTTTTGATTCTAATGATGTGGCTAAAGAACCTCAACTGGTCCCAAGCTATGAAGATGTTGAGGATGAAAATATTGGGACTGAATATCATCCCAAGGTCTACAAGATATCAAGAACCCTCTCATCAGAAGTCAAGAAAAAATACATCTCACTGATGAAATAATACTCGGATGTGTTTGCTTGGAGCTATAGTGACCTTAAGGCTTACGATACAAGCATAATCTAACATACCATACCAATCAAGAAGGAAAATATGCCTTTCAAACAAAAGCTGAGAAGGATGAATGCCAAACTATTTTCCTTGATAGAAAAGGATATCAAGAAGTTATTTGAGGACAAAATCATTGTGGCCCTCAGATTCTCATGCTGGGTGGAAAATCTGGTCCCTGTCAGGAAGAAGAATGTGGAAATAAGAATATTCATTAACTTCAAGAACTTGGATAGATATTTTTGAAGGAACATTACCCACTTCCCAAAATTAACCATATCCTACAGAGAATAGTGGGTTCATAGAGGATCTCCACTCTGGATGGATTCTTAGGTTATAACCAGACTGTGGTGCATCCGAAGGATCAAGAGGAGACAACCTTCACTACACCCCGGGGCACTTTCATGTATGCCAAAATTCCATTTGGGATTATGAATGCAGGGGAAACCTTCCAGCAGGCCATGGACATAGCTTTCACTGAAGAAAAAGATAAAATTATGGTAATCTATCTAGATGATATCACTATTTTTTCCGAATCTAATGAAGAGCATGTCGCACACCTATTGAGAATCTTCAGAAAATGTAGAAAGTTTGGCATCTCCTTGAATCCAATAAATTTATTCTTTGATATGAAAGAAGGGAAGCTACTGGGGCATATAATCTCTTAGGAAGGAATCTGGATTGATTCAAAGAGGGTTGAGGCGATCAACAAAATTGAGCTCCCTCGGAATAAAGTTGAGGTTCAATCCTTCCTGGGGAAGGTAAATTTTCTGAGAAGATTTATTACTGCCTTTGTTGAAATAGTGAAATATATAACCGACATGTTGGGGAAGGATAAAGAGATAAGGTGGAATCCCAAAGAAAAAAAATCCTTTGAAGACATAAATAGGGATATCTTTCAAGCACCTATACTTACAAGCCCTGATTTTTCTAAAGACTTCCTCATATTTTCATTTTCCTCAGAGAACATAGTGGAAGGGGTATTACTGTAGAAGAACCATGAGGGACACAAACAATCCGTTGCATTTTACAACAAGACCCTAAGATATGCTCCCATGAAGTATAATATCCTAGATAAGCAAGTTTATTCTCTGGTGCAGGCCTTAAAGGATTTCTGAGTGTACATCCTGCATTCTCACATCATTTCTCATGTTCCCACCAGTGCTGTAAAGGATATTCTGACTCAACTGGATCTTGAGGGATGATGGGGAAAGTGGATATCAGTCCTACTTGAGTATGACCTGGTGATCAAGCCCAAAAAATTGATTAAAGGACAGGTAGTATCCAAGCTTATGGTCCAATCCAACTATGATGCTCTCATCCTACACATGATTTATGAATTGTCAGTAGAAGAGAAAAATCCTTAGGGAGAGCAATGTTCCCTAGTAGCTGAGAATTTTCTATCATCCCCTTGGTACACTGATATAATTTTTGTGTTATAACATCTATAGGCCCCACATGGTATGGACATGAAAAGGACCATATTTATCAAGCAAAAAGAATCTAGGTTTTGCTTCTTAGAGGGAAAATTGTATTGGAAGGAGCCAGGAGGGGTGCTTCTGAACCGTGTGGATGAGAAAGAGGAAAAGAGGATTATTAAGGAATTACATGCAGGATAATGTAGAGGCCATCACTATTGGAAGGCCATTGTAAACAAAATCGTGAGGGCAGGATTTTATTGTCCCACCATCTTCTTTGATTCTCTCAAGAAAGTGGTTTCCTGCCACAAATGTTAGATCTTTGAGGGGAGAAGAAAGCTATTACCATTTCCTTTGAAACCCATACAGGTTGAAGCCCCAACCCTTTCTAGAAATGGGGGCTATATTTCATTGGAGAAATAAATCTATCTTCCTCAGGACAACATCGGTGGATCCTCACCACCATTGACTACTTCACGAAATGGATCGAGGCCATCCCCATAAGACAAGCTACCGAGACAGTGAAAATGCAGTTTCTGGAGGAGCATATCCTATCAAGATTTGGGGTTCCTAGGAAAATAATCACCGACAGTTGGGACATTCCACATCCTACTATCCTCGGGGAAATGAGCTATCAGAATATTCAAATGAGAGCCTCATGAGAATCATCAAGAAGCTACTACAATATAACAAGAATGTCTAGCATAGGAAATTGACTCATGCTTTGTGTTCTGACAGAATCAGCATGAAGAAGTCCATTGGCACCTCACCTTTCTAGTTGGTTTATGGCTCTTAGTTTATTTTTCCTAATTCCCTGAGCTTTCCAATGATGACATTGCTACAGGAAGAGGAAACAAAAAAACATCCAACTCAGAGGAATATTTATCAATTAATTTAACTACAACAGTAGAGGGAGAAGTTATTTGAAATAACTCAGAAGTTTCAGGGAAAAATGAAAGAAATATTTGATAGAAGGACTAAGATTGATGATTTCAAGTTGGGAGATGTAATTTTGTTGTGGGATGCACCACATGAGGAGAAAGGGAAGCATGGTAAGTTTGATCACTTGTGGAAGGACCCATATAAAATTGCATCCTTCAGATGAAAGAATGCCTATGTGTTGGATGATATGGAGGGCAGTCTAGTATCTGGAGCTCCTATAAATGGGAGGCTCCTCAAACATTAGTTTCTGTAAAGTAAGTTCAACTCCATTTTCATTGTATATACCATTTATTTTAAACATTACATGTGTGGAAAAATATATGATGGAATTAAAGCCTGAGGTGAAGGTAGTAAGGTCCCCAAGAGGTGTTGTCATTTGGTTTTTCGTTTTTAGGAAAATTTTGAATTTGCAGACACTTGAATAGAGTTTGAAATTTCAGGAAAGATTGGGACCAACCCAATGGATAAGGAACTTAGTCTACGGATTTCTTTCCTACCTCATAGGGAGGATAACATCCCCAAGTTGGAGCCATTGTTAGCACTTGGTTAGCACCAATGCTAAATATTGAAAATATTTTGCAGATGTGTTATCACTATTTTGGGATAAATAGTTGGCATGGGAGTACTCCAATGAAAAGAAGGAACAAGGTCTGAAAATTCCTTATCATAGGACCTTGAAGGACGTAAATAAGGTTCTATAAGTTATGCGGTGGTGAATATGAATGACGTAGATACATAGCATAACAAATCGACAGATTGATAGTTTGAAATTCGTTAGATCCTTCATGTTTCAATGGCCAATATCTAAAGATACTTAAGATCTACGGTGAAAACAGATTTTGCAGTGGCAATGTGCATGGAGTATAGAACATGTCGGGGCTACAAAATCTCGCAAGACCCACAAAGTTGAACGGTCAAGATTTTAAATGGAGAAGATATATGTTTGAGATGTACTTCATAGCCTAGACATGCTGTAGAAGGAGCAAGTCGACGAAGTCGACTTAAACGAAGACCGAATTAGTCGATCGGCCGACTAAGTTGATGGGCCGACTTAGTCGATAAGCTGACTAAGTCGATGGGCCAACTTAGTCGATCAGCTGACTAACTAGAAAGATTAGGTCGGCTAACTAACAGTCGTGTCGGTTCATCGAACCGATAGGTAGTTATTTTGTAACTGTTTGTAACTTGTATATATTAGGCTGTTGAGCCAAGAAAGAACTCAGTTTAGTTCTCTGCCTTGTATGAACTCATTGTAATAATATAATATGTTTAATCCTATATGTTCTTGTCTCTTGTCTCTGTTTATATTTACGTATGTTTTAGTATGTATTATTGGTAACCTTATGTGATCTGTGAGATAACAACATTGGTTCCGTTGTCGGTAGTACATGACTAGAATATATGCTCACATATGATACCGGATCAGGAGATCAAGGACTGGTGGGACCGTAAAGTTGCGAACTACTTGTAAAATTACGCAAGAAGGAACATATTAACAGTCGCTGAAGCCAAGGAAATATTTTTCACCGAGATGCATGAGAAGTTTGTCAAATCAGTGCCACAACTGTTGAAGCAGCTACTGGATGAGAAAGCCGGACACAACTAAAGAACAACAGTTGCTGGATAAACTATTCCAAGGGGGACGAACGAATTTGTCGAAGTGGTTTGAGAAAATCACCGACGACTTCTGTGAGGAGCAAGCGGTCGAAGACAGGACGTCAGTGGAAACTGTCAAAGTGAAATTCTACATAGATTTCACCGAACAATTTTTGTGCACCTTGCCGACCTTGCTGTTCAAATTCTTGATAGAGAACGGACCAGGTCACATCGTCGAACCTAGACCACCACTGTGCGAACAGCCACCAAACACCAACTGGGTGGAAAAGCAGAGGAAGTGGGAGAAATTTATTGCAGAAAGGGAGTGGGAATAATTCTTGAGCAAGTAATTCAAACTATCCGGGCTTTCTAAAAGTGTCGGGTAGGCTATGGGGGGGTAGCTAGTCATGTGTCAGAGGTAGAGTATAGTGGATCCTAGTCGACCTAAAGAGGATAGCCGTCACCAGTGATGAAAATTCGACCATAGAGGACCTGAAGGAAATAGTATTGTACGAAAGTATGTCGGACATTCAGAAACAAGAAAGGGACAAGACATAGCAGAGAAGGGAAGCAAGATGCGACAAAGCCGCAGAGCTGCGCAGAGAACAAAACCCTAGGGAGAACGACCGTGAAGAGAATCCGCCAAAGTCGGGTCATGACCGACAGGAAGAGGGCATAGAGAAAAAGGTGTCCCCTACGGAGGAAGAAGTGTGGATAGAGCAGCCAGAAGCTCTCCAATTAAGAGCTCCCGACGATGGAATAACCCTTTCCCCGACAAATCCGTATACTAGAATACAGAATATTGTCGAAGAAGACCTCCGACTACGAGCTGGTGACATTACTATTTGGATCCGACTAGGTGACGAACCATACCCGGGTCGACATCTTGTCATACGCCGACCGGTCGAAGGGAACTGGGTGACCTTTCAAATGGAACCATCCTTTCGGAGTATCCATTTGCTCTTACCGACACATGAAGGAGCACCCCCCCTACCACATACAGATTTAGAAGAAATCAAAGAATCAGACCTGTGCACACAAAGTTGTAGTGGATCATCGATAGTACAAGTCCACAACAACCCACTATACATCGAAAACGAATCAACCACCGACGGGAGCACAAGTTCCATCGACCAAAATTCCATAGGCCTGACCACATCAACAACCCCACCACTTTCACCACCACCCACACCTCCAACACTGCCAACTTCTGAGAGCAGTGAAAGTGATTCAGACATGGGTCACGGATCCTCTCACATTCCTCTGTACGAGGGGATGAAGACCCCAGATGGCATTGGTTCGTCTGCGAGTCAACCTGGGAAGCAAACCGGGTAACAGATGAAGACAGACAAATGGCTCAGTTTTTCGAAGCCTTAAGGAAAAGGTCCTTAACATGGTACATGAACTTTTTGGAAAGGAAACCCAGAGCCACGAAAGCCGAGATAAAAGCATAGTTCTTATCATTTTTCAAAACCCCAGACGCCAAGCACCTTGCTGAAAAAAATCTTAAGACAATGTCACAAAAGCCAGGGGAGATAGTCCGTGACTATGAAAAATGCTGGAAGGACCTATTAACCCAATTAGATTATGTTATTGATGAGCAATTGCTAATTCAATGGTTCCTTGTAGGATTATCAAAGAAAGTTCATCGGCATATCAGTTTGGAAACATTCAAGACATATGAAGATGCGCTAACCAAAGCTCTGCAAGTCGAGATGGACGAAGATATACCTGCTTATCCGATGGACTACAGGTTATAGGAACAGCTTGAGAATGTGCAGAAGTCCTTGAAAGAACTGACCCTCAAAAATCAGGAAATTTGCTGTACCAACTGCTCGACGGTCGATCATTCGAAAGATAATTGTCAACAGCAGTACATCTGACAAGATGTCCGTTTTGTACAAACTAAATCGTTTTGTGACAATTGCCAGGAGCGTGGAGACCACTCTACAGTCGACTATCCATTCAACATGAAGAATGGAAAAGCTTCCTGGTGCGCCATCTGTGAGACCACAAGCCACAATACCGCCGACTGTCAGCTAAATCTGAAAAATCGACAGAACTATCAGGCTGTCTACCAAACGAATGCAGTAGCACAAAACAACGAGCAAAGCAATACAAACAACCAGAACGGGAAAAGAGCCGAAGGCCGATGATATGAACACCGATACGACAATCGACGACAAGGGTTTGGAGGAAGAGGTCGATTCGTTGGGGATTGCAACATACAAACTCATCGACCCTCCCAGTGCTTCATCTGCTATAAAGAAGGGCACCGATGCGCAAACTGTCTGTACAAGGACAGAACTGACCTTAAATTTTGTACACATTGTGGAGTAGGCGATCACTCCTTGGAGTTGGTAGAAGAATATAGCAGGAGGAGGCACTATGAAATGCTGGTAGACATCGCACCTCTAGATATAGGAGATATGGTAGAGAACTGATCAACAATCCAGGATAACTTTGCATCCCAGACATGCATGAAAGTTAGCAGGATGAGGCATTGTGAAATGCTGGTAGATCCTGCATATCTGGATGATGGAGATATGGTGAAGAACTGATCAATGGTTCAGGAAAATTTCACAATGGAAACATGCACGAAACTTAGCATGAGGAGGCGCTGTGAAATTTTGGTAGAACCCGCACCTTTGAATGACTAATATTTTGGCGTTGATTGGATCAACAATCCTGGTTGATTTCATGATGGAAATGTGCATGAAGTTTAACAAGATAAGGGATCACAAAATTGGGTAAAGGGCGACATCATGGGATGACTGAGGTTTCTCGTAGAAGAGATCTACGGCTGCGGTTTATTTTGCATGATCAAAGGAGCAAGGAGGAAGGATATCAATGTATGTGCGAAATGGATATGAAGCATGGATAAATTTAGTGTTGTAGATTTCTCCTGGGAGAGTGAAACCATTAAGAGGTGCTATGAAACATCATTTTCAATGAAGCGATCATGCATCCAAAATGCCACATTGCCATTTTTTATCCAGCACGTCTGTTACCTCATATTTCTTGTTTTATGTGTAAATCATGGCTAATATTCCATCTCAGGAGTTCATTAGGATTTGAAATAATGATTTGGGATTGATTCCCAATTTTGTAACTAAACTCAAATTTGTTTCAAGGTTGGTGTTGGGATCCCATGAAACTATAAATATTCCCTCGATAGAGGAAGAAAGGTTTGGAACTTTCATTCAAAATCCTTCCACTCTTGGTTTTTATATCTCTGTAAACTTTCTTGGAAGTGTTAATAAGAAATATTCTTCTGCGTCTCTAAGATTAATCATGGTGTTATACATTCAATTTGTGTTTCCTGTTTGCATAATTTCCATTTATGTGAGTTTCTGCTGATCCCTTCTAGTTGTATGTGAGGAATTCATTTCATTAAGCACTCCCCACATCAGATATTGCATTTGTGATGTGTTTATGATGACGGTTATATAATTCACCCTCTGTGAGGTGCTCGATATCAGTTATTATCCTTTATTATTGCTGCTGCTAAAGGTGGTCCAAGAGAGTCATCCATAGATAGGTGCCTCTTGCTTCACTAGGCTCATTCTCCTTTCTCCTATCACCACTTGAATATATTTGACTAAATGTGACACCTACTTTGCATCAAAATACAAAGGAATATACCCACTAATTTTCACTATAATACCCTTGATTGATTCAGGTTGTGACTCCATTTCCTAATGGTATTTCTTGTCTGTCTGTTTCACCATGTTTAAATCTGAAAATATCATGTTCCCCTTAGAAATCTAGCAATTTGAATGCTTTCTTAAATCCATATGTATATGTGAATGTTTCTGTGACAAAGAGAGAGCCCTCTCTGACTGTATTGGCTAGAATATAGTGTAAATGTTGGTTTGAAATGGTTACCCCTGTTACTTCCTACCACAACCATAGGAAAATTACAGGGTGATAACACAATATTTTTAAGTCATAATTTTGATATGAGGGAGGATAATAAATTTGTAGAATTCAGTTTTTCATGCTATTCGTCTCAGGGTAACTTTCTTCCAACAAATTATTTGTCAATTTGAAATAATAGGGTTTTTATGGCCTATTATTCAGAGAGGCACTCTCGATTTTTGAAGAAAATTGATGTTTGTATAATAAGAGAGTTGTTTCCCTTAGGAAGGAGACATCATTATTACCATGGATGATGCATTATTTTCCTAAATTGGTGATGTATTGTATATTTATCCCTTGTGTTACATGGTATTGGTTGTGGAATTTATATGCAATCGAAATACATATGAGCAGTTACATTTTACTTTCTATTCTCTATTTTTATTTGAAAGTGTAGCAATTATGGTTTACTTATCTTTGGAATCTTGGGCCTAAGAGTAAACCAAGTGACAGAGATAGGAAACTGATAGACATATGGAACCAAAAAAAGGGACCTGTTACTTTATATGCTCGACTCGCCTCTACCTTTCCTGTTGTTGTAAGACTTCCCTTCCATCCTTTTCCTTTTCCCTTTCCTATGATATTGATGGATAAATAGGTTCAAATTTCTATAGTGGGAAGGTACTGAGACAAATCAAACTATTGGACGGTAGCTCATTCATTCCACATGATTTTGTGCCTTTGGCATCTACTTAGCATTAAAATTAGACTGGTGTTATGGGAATTTGAAATTATATCTCCAATGCATAATCTAATATATAAATGGTACTTCCAATAGACATGCATTAGAGGAAATTTGAGGTCTAAAATGGGCCTCCTAAGGAAAATAATAAAATAATAGTTATTAATTTTGGACGAAGAATGAAAAAAACTACTTTTTTTGTTTGTATTTTCGACATATCTCCCTGTGTTTTTCCTCAAATTCTAAGTGGGAGAGCTCGTTGGATTCGGAATTTAATTCTGTATCCAAAGAGTACGCACATTGCATACTTTTGATAGACCCCGCTACCCCCAAAACAAGAAATACCTGAAAAATGTGATGATGATGTCATCATCACATTTTTTGAGGTATTTCTTGTTTTTAGGGTAGCATGGTCTGTCAAAAGTATGCAGTGTGGCTACTCGTTGGATGTGGAATTAAATTTTGCATCCAATGAGCTCCCCCGCTCAGACTTTGAGGAAAAACATAGAAAGATATGTCGAAAATATGAACAAAAAAATTAGTTTTCTTTTATAACAAATATGTCAATTCAACCATTATGGTTGACTCATTTTATTGAAATTCTATTGGTTCTTGAATTCCAACTCACAAAATTTATTGTTGGCATGTTTTCTTACAAGGCCCATTTTAGCCCCCAAATTTCCTCTAATAGATAATGACTGAGAATTACTGTATAACTCATTTTACAGACATATGTATATACTTATTTAGGACACAAATGCACATGACAAAGATAGAGTGAGTACTTGATGTTGTTTACTTCTGCAGTTCCTTGGAGTTATATTCATATATTTCTTACGAGTTGTGAAATAATTCAATCATATTTATACTTTGGAGCTCGAGACCTCATTTTGTATGTGGTGATTTCGGATTTTCTATGGGTTATCTAGGGTAAGTTAGTTCCTTCCATTCACCCTTGTTAGCATGGCGTATACGAAGTTTCTTGTGAAAGAAGTGGCCTATACAGTGGACCCAACTAGTGATTTGTAAATTTGTCAAAGACAACAATGTTTCCCAAAATGGTTAACCCCTACATTTGTCTTTTTTTCCCTTGGAAAGATAGTTGTGTAGATGTGTAATTAACTTAAAGAAAGTGGGTGTTGTATTTGTTTCACAATTTACTTTAGGGTTTTTATTTTTGGTTTGAAAGGGATATATAATTGTGTGACTTGATAGTCCATGGCTTTACAACATTTGCATTTACAGTCAATTGGAAATCAGTTTCATATCTTGTTTGCAACAAAGGTTACAAAAAAATTCTTTGCAATCGACATATGTTCCTGCCATGTTTCATGGTGATGATACTGAAGTATATCTGTGTTTTTAAAATCAAACTGGACCAAGGACAGTGGATCATCAGTTCACTGAATGTGTTAGATTGGTTAAATACTTTTATTCCATTCTTTCCCCATTACAACACTAATGTATTTTGGACTAGTTTGGATACAAATTTGTTAAATTTACATCTGCAGATCAGATCTTTCATTACAAAGGTCTTTCTTCTTGTGTTAATACCATTTTCAATTTTCAACAATGTATATTGAGGTCCTCTGTTCCCACTAGTATAATTTTCAGCATCAAAGGTTGAGGTTGTTGATGAGGTGCTTTGATCTTGAATCTAAACATAAGAGGTTTAAGAATGTATAGTTCTTCTAGGTAAGATTATGGTGTTGGACAGATTGTAAATTAGGTAGCTACTTTCTCGACATCTTTTAGATGTTATGTTGCTTGTTCATTAAATTTGGGAGATGCCTCTCTTAGTTGGGATAGATTTTATCAATGTTGTTTGGGTTTTTGTTATTTTCTATGTTCTCTGGTTTAGTTTGTATGGAAACTAAGTTACCTTAAGCATCCTACTAGCCCTAATGAAATACCATTCCTCATTTTGGATACAGAAACACAGGGGATACGATGCTAAAACACAAGAAATCCATGTCATATTGGTACAGATACATTTTAGGATGACATGATACATTCCAGTTCCAAAGTAATGTGTTTCAACTTAATTTTTATAAGTTTTAGTAAAATAGTGATACGTATCTCAAGGAGGGGGTGTTTTGGGAAAATTTTAATTCTTAAAATGGATTAGTAATTATTTTAAACGTCTAATTTGAACCCTCCACATTGCTAAATATTCCACATTCCATCTCAAAAGGATACAATAAATCACTAAAACAAATTTATCAACTACAGTTTCATGTTTTCAGTCTACAGTGACCATGTTAGCAATTTGCAGTGACCAAGTTTGAACATTAAGGTTATAGTAGAGAACTTGGAGCAAATCATTGGTTCACTTGAGCATTAAGGTCCTACATGCAATGTACTGTTAGACAAAGCATGACATATTGTAATGATATTAGGAAGGCAACATAACCACTCATATTCGAGCAACAACTTGGAATTTTTTTTTCTCATTCTCAATAAAATATAGTTTGGACTTAGATCTTTTTACAGCATTTTAGATGTTTTATAATGTGAATGTATTGGAAACTGTCACATTGATTTTTGATAAATATGCCTGATATCAATGGACAATTTTTTGTTTAAGTTACAAGGTTATACAATTTTAAATATTTTAAATTATTTTTTTAAATTGATGTTTGGTGATTGTCTGAAAATGCACAATTTTGAAGCCGTTTGTGATTTGTCATCTATCGTTTTGTTCAAGATTACAAATAATGACATGTAACATGTTATATTAGATAAGATCATTCACATAAAGGAGGTGTTTGTTAATTGAGGAAAAAAGTAGGTATGAAGTGATATAAGATATATGATTTGTTTTTAATAGGATAATTTTGACCTAATCTCATCCTTAAAAGGAATTTCTAGTTATTTTTTCAACTAAGAGAATATATTTTAATAAGAAATTAATTAAATGAAACAAATATATATTAGTAAATGTCAATATGGATCACATTTTACTTCATGAATTTAACAATGATTAGGATTGAATGCTAAGGATGTGCAAGTCGATCACAGCACCAAAACTACAAGTCACTCATTCGTGTCGCACACTCTTTTTTCATATATTCCAAACATGATCTAAATTTAATATACTTGTCCTTTTTTTAGGATTTTTCCATTGCAATTTGCTAAATAATCTTATCTTACAATAATGATATTGAAATAGGATTACTTTTTTCAAGTGTCTTGAATAATGTATTTTCTTTTCAAAGATAGATGGCAATATAAAAATTGAAATTTTTATGTCTCGTGATTTTCAAATTCTCTCTCACAAACACACACATATGTTGTTTCCCAAACATATCATGTCCAGGGTAATTTTTAGCAACAAAATTTTGCAAATTGACTATATTTTACGTTTTTTTTTAAAATCATTTTTTAGTCTCTAATATCGCCTATATTTACCGAAAATATGTTTTTTTTATCATAATATTCACCAAAATTTACACAAATTAGTGTTAATTATATGTTTCATATTTAATATTCTCCTACCTATCTATAAACATGTTTTTTTCAATCCAAAAGAATCATCTAGAATACTAGCATAATATTACAATCCTTAAAAAATACCCTGTATTGTGTCCAACATTTTTGAAAATTTTCCGTATCTTTTCCTCCCCCCCATATATGTACTCATTTATGTATCTACTTCAGTGTAACTTAGTATGGAAGTGTTGTTGGGTGTTTTGGCTTGAGGATCCAAGAAGAATAGGAGATATCGATTCCAATTAATAAAAATGTGTAGGATTGAAATTCATCGTTTCATTGTTAATATAAAGTGGCCAAGAAATTTTAAAAGGTTCGTCTTGTGCGATATGCAAGTCAAACATCCTCTTTGTTGTAAATGGGTGTAAGATTAAATTTGCTTTAGCCCATGGATTCCTCCTAGATATTGAATTAATAATGGTTCACTCCTATATAATTATCACACTCGATGCCCCATTTACTTGCGGATATAAGGATAGGGTTCCAAAGTTATTCACAAGGATCACTTATGGGAAAGTATGTTTATCCTAAAATATTGAATTGTCTCTAGCAATCCAAATAACCCAATGTATGATAAGAGGAATATCTTTGATTGAAATATTGGTTGGATTTGTGAGCCAACTTTAAAGATCCAATTCCACAATTACCAACCTACAAATTTTTAAACTATTTATTAAGCAGTAGACCATTTAGTTATTGAATGAAATAGGTTATTTGTCAACTATTAACATGATCAAGAGATATGCTTGCAAAATAGGCAGATTACATAAGGTATAAAATGATAATTTTATTAGGAAGAGATAATGGCCCAAAACACTAAATTGAGCTAAAATCCATGACATATAAATTAGGGAAAAACATGAAACAATTATTCTAATTTCTATCTACTTTTCCTTCCTCTTTGCACGACCATGATTTCCCCATAAAATTCCATGCGATAATGGAGATGGAGGTGAAGTTGGAGTTGATTATGTAGATGTAGTTGATCATGAAGCCCCTAATTTTTGAGTGTCAGTCAGGGAAACTAGATGGGGTGGCATCACACCAAAATCATCATCATCAAAAGGAGCATTTATCAGTTGTTCCAAAACCAATGCTCCATCTCTAAATTTCCCTCCTCTCAATTGATTCCCCTATTCGTACATGAGTTATATATATTTGAATTTTCACAATAATGGGACAATAATTGCAAGTTATAATGCACATAAAAAACATCTTTAACCGGTTTATCTTCACCTTGTTTTTTTGTACACTATGGATTAACTTGTGGTTGCTAAAACTCCTTTATGCTTAAGAAGTGTTCACCACTTGTGAAAGAACATGTGTCATCAAAACATTATAGATATGGGTTAGAGTTTGCATGCATGTTCTAGTGCTTGAGAAAAACTAAATTCCCTCAATATTCAATAGCATGGATGATCCCAAATAAATGGTTCTCATTGGTAAAGTGGTTCAAAGTCTTTCCACCCCACCCCCCAAAAAGAGAAAGTATTTTTGGAATTTTTGGGGTAGGGATCTTTCAAAAAAACCCCTAAAGGTGTTTTTGAAGGTGATTTTTAGAGAAAACCCCTAAAAGACATGATAATTAGACTTTTGGGAGCAGTTATTTTAAAACCTCCCCACAAGTTCAGCTCTCATGACTTTTGGAGGGATTTTTTTAAATACCTCCCCTAAAGAAATTTTCAAGGCATTTTTACCTTGCGGTAGTTTTTATAAAATACCCCCCCCCCCCAATATTTTTTAGGCCATTAGGGTTAGTTCTTAAGAAAATCCCCCAAAATTCTTGAGAAAAGTTTGGGGGCTGTTTTTTAATACCC
>LPNX010781263.1:110025-125794 GCA_001517045.1 Pseudotsuga menziesii | reverse complement strand
TTAAATGACAGTTAACCCAACTAAGACCTAGGCAATCTTTTAAAAGTACTCAATGAAGAGAGCTGAGGCTGCTCAGATTTTATTCCAGAAAGAATTCATTTAGGTGAATGTTATTCAGGAATTTCATTGAGGAAAGAGGGAAAAATAGTAAGGAAGTGTATTGAGTGGATTGCTGTAGTAACTTGATTATTATTACAGCTATTGGGCTGAGAGAACTGACTGTTAGTTCTGAGTTAATACTGAGTTGAAGACTGGTATCTGATTTGCTGCACCTAGTTCCAGCCAGGGAGACCAGAGCAAGCTCGGGGGTCCTGAGAAGTCGCTGTCTGAGCGCTCTCCAGGAATTGGTAGGGAGGAACGGCCTCCCATTGCTGTTGTTGTCCACAGCCTAAACAGGTTCTGCTATTTAATTCTCTATGTTACTGAATATGAATGGATACATGTTAGGTTTATCAGTTCATTTAAGTTAGTATCTCAGAATATCATTAGTTAAATCTGTTAATCATTACTATGTTTTTCCACATCTGGTACCACCAGACCGTACTCTAGCACAGTATCTCGGTGTTGAGAAGTAGTATTCTTCTGAACCGAGTTCCTATTTAGCTATTACAAGTGTTTTCACAAATTTATATGTTATTTTCCACAGTCAGAAAAAAAAAAAAAAAAAGTTAATTCTTAGTACTGTGTATTCGTTTCTTTTAACCCCACTGTGAAGATTAGAAAGTAAAAGATCAACAAGAATTTCTTACTGTTTATTATATTTCATCCTATGTTTAGGATAACTTTCTTACTAAAAATAACTCGAGTAATAAACCTGTATTATAAATTAGGGTTGACTATCTAGAACTGTAGAAAATGTGTATTTGTAATGTTTATTCTTTTCTGTTTGTTATTTAATTTCTTTTGTTTTAGACTAAGTTGTACAGGATTACAGAGTTTTTATTCTTTCTCTGAATAGAAGTATGTTAGTATTTTTCTCTTATATAACAATCATAAGTAAAACATTTACAACTAAAGAAATAAACTATTTACAACATAGTATCGATAGAATAGTTTATAATATAAAGAATGCAAAAAAAATATAAATAGTGTTCTATTTATTATAAAAACAATTAAAATCAAAACAAATAAGAATCTATTACTTCAACTAAGAGCAAGATTACTAATTCTATATTAGTAATTATTATTATAATAATACTGTTACACAATATATAATATCCAACATAATTTAAGAAAATTAAAATACTATTTATTTTATAAAGAAATTTAGAGTTAAAAGTAAACCCTACTTTTATTATTTTAACAAAGTATTTCATTGTAAGTAATCCATATAATAACTCGGTATTTAACCTGACAGCAACCCTATAAAGCATTTTCATTTATTTAACTAACTCAGATGCTTATAAAATCAAAGGTAAATAACAGGTTTGCTTATATAACGAGCTTAGTCATTAGGGTAATATTTTTACCCATAAATACAAAAGAATAATATTATTATTATATTATATCAAAACAGGAAACAATACTATTTACAAACTGTAAAATAGGGTTAAACCCTAAACACCTATTTTATTGTAAAATAAATAATAATTATAAGAATAAGACAATGATTCTTTAGGGCTACATTTTAAGGCTGTTTAAGCCTGAAGTTTGTTTATTATTAAACAAATTTAAAACAAGAAATAATGCTTTAATACAACCAAAGGTAAATTAGTAACCTAACGAGACCAATGTCTCATTAACAAAAATTATCTAATCAAAAGAAGAACTATTAATAATTTCTTACGGTTGGGTTAATCAACAAAACACTGCAAGTATTCTTTTACTCAATTCTTTCCAGTACTGCATTGAGGATAAATGCAAAAGAAAGAGAAACAGTTTTAAACATTTCTTAGAACTGAGGGTAAAAACCCTAACCCTTTAATTTTAATCAACAGAACACCTGCAACTTTGTTTTATTTATTAACCATAGCTGTAACAGAAATATATATATGTAGATATAAAGGCGTACAGCCTGTAAGATTGACTGAAAATAGTAACGCAAGGATTATAGCCTGTAAAGGTTTTTAAAAACCAAACCTTAACTTCAAACAGGGTTTTACATTCACGGCCGTAGCCGGAGGGCTCTCTTTAAGAGCTAGGGTTTTACCCATAGGACTAAAAACTGTAAAAACAATTAACCCAACATCCTTGGAGGTCAACCAGAGCTGCATCGATAAAACCAGTGAAATATTTTAAGGTTATAGACAAAGATGATGAGCCGTGGAAGAACCAAGGCTTACCGTGGTCTTGGAAGCCGTAACCCTTGTTCTGGTGCAAGCGAAGAGGAGTAGCAGGTTCACCTACCAAGAAACGATATCACTTGACTGTTAGCATTAGTTTTATTTATAAAAGAATGTTAATAACCTACATTAACTGTACTAAAATAAATAGGGAAGCGGTTACCTATACAGATGGTGGCCCCTCTCAGTGAAGCCGTGACCAGTTCCTGTAAGAGATACCATCCGTTAGCCAGAAGAATGGTGTTAACTCGTGCAACTTCCAGCAGCATAAAAGAAACCCCAGGGAACCGACAGAGTGGAGAGGAACCCTGCAGATTGAAATGACCTATCATACAGCCAGTTGCTAGAACCAGTCACGCCACGCCGAAGGGATAATAACACTGGAGGGTAAAAAAAAGTTGGGACTGTCACCAACCGAATCCAGTTAAACAATGGCGATGAGAAGACACAAACAACACGTTTGTAAACACCCCATTTCAACCTCACAATTCAAGTAGCAGAGCTCACGAGGAGCTGAGGCAGCAAATGGTGCAAACACAGTCAATACATCAGCGGTTTGGTCCGAAGAGTTTGCAGAGCGGCCGAGGGCCCGAGGGCAAAAGAAAATAACAAGCTAGGGTTCAGTCAACACATATATAATGATGGAGTATGGCTGTTTTTCAACCACGTAGTCATTTTAATAATTAGTTTGATCTTAGCTATCACCCAAAGTCCACGACCGATGATTTTTCATCAAACAAATCATTGCTTGAAGGTTCCAAAGAAGATTTTAAACCATGGTGCCACCTAAACTTTGGTCAACAGTGCATCATTAGTATATTGTTCATACATATGGCATGATATGTATTGTTTTAGATTGCATACTACATAGGTTTATACACAACCTTGTCACACAAGTATAGTAATTCGTTTAGGATAACAAGAGACTATAGTATAATAGATTTGGAATATAGTTTAGTTGTGATAGTCTACAACTTTAATGCTATTTATATGTTTTGTTTTTTTTAAAGGACAGTAGTATTCATATCTACTCATGGAGCATATGCAATTATGGATACTTCCTTATGTTAATGAAAATCTTGTTTGGGTTAACTTTAGTATATAGTCTAAATACTTGAGAATTAGGGAGATAACTCTTTCTTGTTCGAAATTTGGAGTTAAAAGTAAACCCTAATTTTATTATTTTAACAAAGTATTTCATTGTAAGTAATCCATATAATAACTCGGTATTTAACCTGAGAGCAACCCTATAAAGCATTTTCATTTATTTAACTAACTCAGATGCTTATAAAATCAAAGGTAAATAACAGGTTTGCTTATATAACGAGCTTAGTCATTAGGGTAATGATTCTTACCCATAAATACAAAAGAATAATATTATTATTATATTATATCAAAACAGGAAACAATACTATTTACAAACTGTAAAATAGGGTTAAACCCTAAACACCTATTTTATTGTAAAATAAATAATAATTATAAGAATAAGACAATGATTCTTTAGGGCTACATTTTGAGGCTGTTTAAGCCTGAAGTTTTTTTATTATTAAACATATTTAAAACAAGAAATAATGCTTTAATACAACCAAAGGTAAATTAGTAACCTAACGAGACCAATGTCTCATTAACAAAAATTATCTAATCAAAAGAAGAACTATTAATAATTTCTTACGGCTGGGTTATTAAACAAAACACTGCAAGTATTCTTTTACTCAATTATTTCCAGTACTGCATTGAGGATAAATGCAAAAGAAAGAGAAACAGTTTTAAACATTTCTTAGAACTGAGGGTAAAAACCTTAACCCTTTAATTTTAATCAACAGAACACCTGCAACTTTGTTTAATTTATTAACCATAGCTGTAACAGAAATATATAGATGTATATATAAAGGCGTACAGCCTGTAAGATTGAATGAAAATAGTAACGCAAGGCTTATAGCCTGTAAAGGTTTTTAAAAACCAAACATTAACTTCAAACAGGGTTTTACATTCACGGCCGTAGCCAGAGGGCTCTCTTTAAGAGCTAGGGTTTTACCCATAGGACTAAAAACTGTAAAAACAATTAACCCAACATCCTTGGAGGTCAACTAGAGCTGCATCGATCAAACTAGTGAAATATTTTAAGGTTTCATACAAAGATGATGAGCCGTGGAAGAACCAAGGCTTACCGTGGTCTTGGAAGCCGTAACCCTTGTTTTGGTGCAAGCGAAGAGGAGTAGCAGGTTCACCTTCCAAGAAACGATAGCACTTGACTGTTAGCATTAGTTTTATTTATAAAAGAATGTTAATAACCTACATTAACTGTACTAAAATAAATAGGGAAGCGGTTACCTGTACAGATGGTGGCCCCTCTCAGTGAAGCCGTGACCAGTTCCAGTAAGAGATACCATCCGTTAGCCAGAAGAATGGTGTTAACTCGTGCAACTTCCAGCAGCATAAAAGAAACCCCAGTGAACTGACAGAGTGGAGAGGAACCCTGCATATTGAAATGACCTATCATACAGCTAGTTGCTAGAACCAGTCACGCCACGCCGAAGGGATAATAACACTGGAGGGTACATAAAAGGTGGGACTGTCACCAACCAAATCCAATTAAACAATGGCGATGAGTAGAAACAAACAACACATTTGTAAACACCCCATTTCAACCTCACAATGCAAGTAGCAGAGCTCACGAGGAGCTGAGGCAGCAAATGGTGCAAACACAGTCAATACATCGGCGGTTTGGTCCGAAGAGTTTGCAGAGCGGCCGAGGGCCCGAGGGAAAAAAAAAATAACAAGCTAGGGTTCAGTCAACACATATATAACAATGGAGTATGGCTGTTGTTCGACCACATAGTCATTTTAATAATTGGTTTGATCTTAGATATCACCCAAAGTCCACGACCGATGATTTTTCATCAAACAAATCATCGCTTGAAGGTTCCAAATAATATTTTTAAACCATGGTGCCACTTACACTTTGGTCAATAGCGCATCATTAGTATATTGTTCATACATATGGCATGATATGTATTGTTTTAGATTGCATACTACATAGGTTTATACACAACCTTGTCACACAAGTATAGTAATTCGTTTAGGATAACAAGAGACTATAGTATAATAGATTTGGAATATAGTTTAGTTGTGATAGTCTACAACTTTAATGCTATTTATATGTTTTTTTTTTTAAAGGACAGTAGTATTCATATCTACTCATGGAGCATATGCAATTATGGATACTTCCTTATGTTAATGAAAATCTTGTTTGGGTTAACTTTAGTATATAGTCTAAATACTTGAGAATTAGGGAGATAACTCTTTCTTGTTCTAGTCATAACGTTGCTAGTAACAAATAGACTTTGTCACTCTCCAAACTTAGAGTTATAAGAGACTTCCTAAGAAAGGTAGGCTAGAAAGCTTGATTCTCTCTTTTGTTTGTAAACCTAGTCTTGAGATATCATAAGAGATTAAATGAAAAGAGTCTCGGACTGATTCTAACAGTATTAGGTTTTAAACCAAAAGTACTTTTGGAGTAAGTTAAACATTCTAAAGAATACTTGTTTTTGAATCTTAAATTATAGATGCTGCAATAAGAAAAATTATGAATCGATGTTAATAATAGCCTTCATCAGTAGAGAGATGAACAGAATGTAATCTAAGCATAGAATGTTATTATTATAGATTTGTAAAAAAAGAAGTAAATATATGAAGCGGATCTTTCTAAAAGGCTAGCTGTTAAGTTAAGAAATAATAAATACATTCTTCAAGATGAACATAAAGGGTTTATTGTACTAGTAAAATTTATTAAATTTTATGACTTTGGATGAAGTAGTCCTTTACTGTTTTGTTTATAGGCAAAATGCATTTCTTTTTAGTATTAAGTCCCAAAGGAAAATATAGCAGTAATAACATGATATTACCTTAAGAAGTGTGATAATTCTGTCTAGCATGGATAAACTTTTTCTAAACAAATTGTATGCAGAAAACTGAACTGTAACTTCAAAGACTTGTTAGCATCGAACCATACTTCTTACCTGTATACCTGTAATAAATGGAAAACGGCTGCGTTAGCTCGAAAGCTAAGTAATCCCAGCCCTTAGACGAAAAACCACCTTATGTCGCAAACAGAAAAACAGTCAGTAGCTGAAAAGGAAACTGTTCTACAAAGTACAGATTAATTAAGTAGTTTTTCAGTTACAATTGAAAAGGCATAAACTAATCAACCAGTTAACAACTGCATTTAATGTGATCATATGTTATTTTTAAAAGTTTTAAATTTTTTGAAATTTTGGGGTTCTGACATGTGGTATCAGAGCATGGTTCAAACACTAGGCCTTGATGTGGCCCAATTACTTTCTGCAGAATAGTTAAAATAATATACTAACCTGTAATTGTTTTATGTGAAGAACAGGAAATTATTTTTTTTTCTGAATCTAACAGGCAGGTATGGAGAACTTAAGAGATTATGTTGAAGAGGATTCTCCAAACACTGAGACCAGACAGATGTCCAGAGAACCTGTGATTGAGGAGATAACTGCTCACTCCTCAGAGTTGATGCAGACCATAAAAGGTCTAAAGACTGAGTTAGAATTAGTCAAGAAGGATAATGAACGAATTCTGAAGACTCAGGAGGAGTTAAATCAAATTCTGATAGAGAAATTTCAGACTGAAGGGAAAAATAGAAGGTCTGAATCTGTAGAAGCTAGTCATAAAAAAGAGTCCAAAAAGATGAAACTAGCTAAATCTGATAGCAGTTCCTCATCTGAAGGCTTTAAGGAACAACAAAGCTATTATTCTACTAGTGATAGTAGCGAAGCAGAGGTCTATAAGAGAAGGAAGAAGTACAGACCTTACGAAGAGATTTCTGGGGAGTTCAAGAAAATAAAACCCCCAACTTTCAATGGAGAAACGAAAAAAGGAGAAGAGGAAGAATCCTGGTTATCCGGGATGAGAAAATACTTTCAGATTTATAATTATTCAAACCAGCTGAAGGCGAGAATGGCCATATATAACCTTTCAGGGAAGGCAGATATATGGTGGCAAGATTTGAAGAGGGTTAAAGGGATTAAAGAAAAAGAGGTCAATTGGAGTACTTTCAAAAGGTACTTCAAGAAGAAGTTCCTGTCTGAATAGTAATATGAAGAAAGGGCCAAGGAGTTTTATGAGTTAAAGCTTGGGTCCATGACTATGAAAGACTTAAACAACAAGTTTTTAAGTCTGTTAAGGTATGTGCCGTATTTAGTTGATGAAAAACTGAAGGTACAGCGGTTTCTCAGCTGCCTGCCATACCATATAAAAGACAGAATCGAATATGATAACCCCAAAACTCTGGAAGAAGCCATGCGAAAAGCAAATTTCTATTTTGAACAAAACAAAAAGAAGGAAGGAATAGCTAATTGGAAGGCTAAAAAGAATGGTAATCAGTCTGAATTTAAGAAAAAGGAGTTTGTACCTCAGAAAATTTTTAGGAACAACAAGAACAGAAACCATTCTAATGGTAAGAACTTTCAGGGAAGCAAAAATGGTGCTTCAAATAACTCCAATAACTTCAAGGGCAGCAAAGAGGTTTCTAACAATCATGGAAATTTCATTAAAAATTTCGAAAGGAAGGAACCTGTTAAGTGTTGGGAGTGCAATGGCCCACACTATGCTTCAGTTTGCCCAAATCAGAAGAAGCCAAACAACAATATTCATACAATACAAGATGAAATGACTGTTGGAGACTTTGCAAGGACCATGCCCCGGATCAATGTAGCATTGGAGAATCGACAAGCTGAGTACCAAACTTCCATGGTAGAAGTAGAAGGTATGGTTAACAAAACTCCTGTAACTATTTTGATAGATCTAGGTGCTAGCTTAAGTTATATTTCACCACAGATAGTAGAAAAGTGTCATCTGAATGTTGAAAAGTTTGATAAGTCTTGGCTAGTTCAACTAGCCACAGGGGCAAAAAGAAAGGTAAACTGTTATGTTAAGGATTGTGCTTTAGATATGAATGGTTTTAAAACTGCTGTTAAATTAAATATTTTACCACTTGGTTCGTATGACATACTTATAGGTATGGACTGGTTAGAACAACACAGGGTAGTTTTAAACTGTTTTGATAAAACGTTTACATGTGTAAATAATAATGAATAGCCTGTAATAGTTAAAGGCATTCCTAGGAAGACTGTGGTTAGGCAGATCTCTACCTTGCAGCTCAAAAGAGAAGTTAGGAAAGGATGTAAGACATATGCTGTAATCATTACAGATGAGGAAAATAATGTTGAAATAGAAAAAATAAAAATAGAGAATATTCCTGTGTTAAAGGAATTTATTGATGTTTTTCCGGAGGAAATTCCAGGATTACCTCCTAGGAGGGAACTGGATTTCACAATAGAGCTGGTACCAGGTGCTATACCTAGCTCGAAAGCTCCGTACCGTATGAATATTTTGGAACTTAATGAATTAAAATCACAGTTAAAGGAACTAATCGATAAGAAATATATTATACCTAGTGTTTCCCCTTGGGAAGCACCAGTAATTTTTGTTAAAAAGAAAGACGGTACTATGCGACTCTGCATAGATTACCGTCAGGTCAATAAAATGACAATTAAAAACAGATATCCATTGCCCCGCATAGACGATCTGTTTGATCAGCTGCGCGGAGCTACGGTGTTCTCTAAGATATACCTAAGATCAAGCTATCATCAGGTGAGAATTAAAGAAGAAGACATATTCAAGACAGATTTCAGAACTAGGTATGGACATTACGAATTTGTCGTAATGCCATTCGGGCTTACTAATTCCCCAGCCATCTTTATGTGTCTAATGAATAACATAATGCATAAATATTTAGACAAGTTTGTTGTCATATTCATTGATGACATCTTGATCTATTCTAAAAATGAAGAGGAACATAAGGAACATTTACAGATAGTCTTACAAGAACTGCGGGAGCAACAACTCTTTGCGAAGTTCAGTAAGTGTGATTTCTTCAAGGATGAAATCCAGTACTTAGGTCACGTGGTGACTAAGGAAGGGATTTCAGTTGATCCTGAAAAGATCAGAGCAATTGAAGATTGGCCAGTACCAAAAGACGTAACAGACGTTAGGTCTTTTATGGGAATCACCGGTTATTACCGGAGATTCATAGAAGGTTTTTCAAAGATAGATAACCCAATCACTTCTTTGCAAAAGAAAGGCAAGAAGTTTGATTGGAACGTAAAATGCGAAGAAAGCTTTAAGAAACTAAAATTTTTATTAACAACTGCGCCAATTTTAAGAATAGCGGATCCCAATAAAGATTTCGTGGTTTGCACAGATGCTTGTAATGACGGTCTAGGTGGACTACTGACTCAGAATGGGCATGTCATTGCCTATGAGTCCAGGAAGCTAAATATCCATGAAAAGAATTATGCCACTTATGATTTAGAGCTGGCTGCTATTATTCATTCCTTGAAAATGTGGCGACACCACTTAATAGGCAGAAAGTTTACTTTAATGATTCATAATAAGGGTTTAAAATACCTTTTAGATCAGCCTAACTTAAATGCAAGGCAAGCCAGATGGCTAGCCTTCCTAAGTGAATACGATTTCGAAATTCAACATATAAAAGGAAAATAAAACAAAGTAGCTGATGCTTTGAGCAGAAATGCAAAATTAAATTTTACAACAGAAATCAGTACTTATAATTCTGATTTAAATGAATAGCTAGTTGAAGGGATAAAATTGGATGAAATTTATCAAAAATTACAAGCTACAGCTAAGGAAGAACCCATAGAAAGTTTAATTAAGGGTTATAGTTTAAATGGTGATGGATTTTTATTGTTTAAGGATAGATTGTATGTGCCAAATGTGTCTAAAGTTAAATTGCTGATTCTGGATGAAGTGCATAAAACCCCTTATTCAGGGCATCCAGGCTACCAGAAAACTGTCACCATGTTGAGAAAAGATTATTTCTGGCCTAATATGAAATCTGAAGTAGTTGAGTATATAGCTAGATGTTTGGACTGTCAACAAGTTAAGACAGAACATCAACATCCAGCTGGGTTATTACAACCTTTGCCTATTCCTAGTTGGAAGTGGGAAATAATCAGCTTAGATTTCATTACTGGATTACCCAAAAATCAAAATCAAAATGATTCAATTATGGTGGTAGTAGATAAATTAAGTAAAGCAGCACATTTTATTCTTGTTAAAACCACTCACAAGGCTGCAAATATAGCATACATTTTCTTAAAACAGATTTTTCGGCTACATGGTGTACCGAAAGTTATTATTTCAGACAGGGATCCTAAATTCACAGGGAATTTTTGGAAATCCTTGTTTAAAGGACTAAACACAACACTGAATTTCAGTACTTCTTTCCATCCTCAAACGGACGGACAAACTGAAAGAGTTAATCAAGTGTTGGAAGATCTGTTAAGAATGTATGTTAAGGATCAGCCAAGTAAGTGGGAGGATTATTTGCATTTAGCAGAATTTCCATACAATAACAATTATCAATCATCAGCTAAGTTTAGTCCTTTTGAAATTCTGTATGGGCGTAAATGTAACACTCCTATCTCCTGGAATAATCCAGTAGATAGATTAGTGTTGGGGCCCAAACTACTAAAAGAAATGGAACAGATTGTAAAACAAGTGCAGGAGAACTTGAAGGTTGCCCAGGATCGGAAAAAGAGCCAAGCAGATTTGAAAATAACTCCTAAAGAGTTCCAGGTGGGTGAGCATGTGTTCATAAAGGTAAGACCAAAGAAGAGCTCCCTAAGACTGGGGAGTTGTGCAAAATTAGCACCACGTTACTGTGGTCCGTTTGAAATTTTATCTAGAGTTGGTCAAGTTGCTTATCAGCTAGCGTTACCACCTAATTTAAAAGTGCACAATGTTTTTCATATTTATGTTCTGAAAAAGTATGTACATGATGCTACTCATGTGATTGACTAGAACGTTGTGCAGGTAGAACCAGAAGGGGAATTTTTGGTGGAGCCGGATTGTATCCTTGGGAGGAGGGAGATTACTCTGCGGAACCGCACAATTGGACAACTGAAGGTGCAATGGAAGCACCTTAGTCCTGAATAAGCTACTTGGGAACTGGAAAGTAAGATGCAGGAAGCATACCCGAATCTGTTCCAGGAGGTTCCTGAAGAAGAAGAATAAGTAACATCGAGGACGATGTTACATTTTAAGGGGGTGTGTATGTCACATACCCCAATTTTGTAAAATTATGTAATTTGTTTTATTATATTTTTGAGACATTATGTTAAACTTAATCCTAAGTAGGGATTGATGACTCAGCAGAGTCAACAGTTATGCAGTGTAATTCAGAATATTTTATTAATAATAAATAAATTATGGAGACAACAGCATGGGAGAGCTGTTAAAAGAGGTTATTGGTCAAACTGGTGGATGGAACTAGGTGGCAAGGCAAAAAACAAGTGGCAACATCCTCAAACACTTCCTAAGTTGCAGGTGGCAACTTCCCTATATTTGGGGTCATGATTCCCCAAGAAAGTGGAATCAGAGCAGGTGGCTCATTAAATGACAGTTAACCCAACTAAGACCTAGGAAATATTTTAAAAGTACTCAATGAAGAGAGCTAAGGCTGCTCAAATTTTATTCCAGAAAGAATTCATTCAGGTGAATCTTATTCAGGAATTTCATTGAGGAAAGAGGGAAAAACAGTAAGGAAGTGTTTTGAGTGGATTGCTGCAGTAACTTGATTATTATTACAGCTATTGGGCTGAGAGAACTGACTGTTAGTTTTGAGTTAATACTGATTTGAAGACTGGTATCTGATTTGCTGCACCTAGTTCCAGCCAGGGAGACCAAAGCAAGCTCAGGGGTCCTGAGAAGTCGCTGTCTAAGCGCTCTCCAGGAATTGGTAGGGAGGAACGGCCTCCCATTGCTGTTGTTTTCCACAACCTAAACAGGTTCTGCTATTTAATTCTCTATGTTACTGAATATGAATGCATACATGTTAGGTTTATCAGTTCATTTAAGTTAGTATCTCGAAATATCATTAGTTAAATTTGTTAATCATTACTATGTTTTTCCACATCTGGTATCACCAGACCGTACTCTAGCACAGTATCTCAGTGTTGAGAAGTAGTATTCTTCTGAACCGAGTTCCTATTTAGCTATTATAAGTGTTTTCACAAATTTATATGTTATTTTCCACAGTAAAAATAAAAAAATAAAATAAAAAATTTAATTCTTAGTACTGTGTATTCGTTTCTTTTAACCCTACTGTGAAGATTAGAAAGTAAAAGATCAACAAGAATTTCTTACTGTTTATTATATTTCATCCTATGTTTAGGATAACTTTCTTACTAAAAATAACTCGAGTAATAAACCTGTATTATAAATTAGGGTTGACTATCTAGAACTGTAGAAAATGTGTATTTGTAATGTTTATTCTTTTCTGTTTGTTATTTAATTTCTTTTGTTTCAGACTAAGTTGTACAGGATTATAGAGTTTTTATTCTTTCTCTGAATAGAATTATGTTAGTATTTTGCTCTTATAGAACAATCATAAGTAAAACATTTACAACTAAAGAAATAAACTATTTACAGCATAGTATCGATAGAATAGTTTATAATATAAAGAATGCAAAAAAAATATAAATAGTGTTCTATTTATTATAAAAACAATTAAAATCAAAACAAATAAGAATCTATTACTTCAACTAAGAGCAAGATTACTAATTCTATATTAGTAATTATTATTATAATAATACTGTTACACAATATATAATATCCAACATAATTTAAGAAAATTAAAATACTATTTATTTTATAAAGAAATTTGGAGTTAAAAGTAAACCCTACTTTTATTATTTTAACAAAGTATTTCATTGTAAGTAATCCATATAATAACTCGGTATTTAACCTGACAGCAACCCTATAAAGCATTTTCATTTATTTAACTAACTCAGATGCTTATAAAATCAAAGGTAAATAACATGTTTGCATATATAACGAACTTAGTCATTAGGGTAATGATTCTTACCCATAAATACAAAAGAATAATATTATTATTATATTATATCAAAACAGGAAACAATACTATTTACAAACTGTAAAATAGGGTTAAACCCTAAACACCTATTTTATTGTAAAATAAATAATAATTATAAGAATAAGACAATGATTCTTTAGGGCTACATTTTAAGGCTGTTTAAGCCTGAAGTTTGTTTATTATTAAACAGATTTAAAACAAGAAATAATGCTTTAATACAACCAAAGGTAAATTAGTAACCTAACGAGACCAATGTCTCATTAACAAAATTTATCTAATCAAAATAAGAACTATTAATAATTTCTTACGGCTGGGTTAATAAACAAAACACTGCAAGTATTCTTTTACTCAATTCTTTCCAGTACTGCATTGAGGATAAATGCAAAAGAAAGAGAAACAGTTTTAAACATTTCTTAGAACTGAGGGTAAAAACCCTAACCCTTTAATTTTAATCAACAGAACACCTGCAACTTTGTTTTATTTATTAACCATAGCTGTAACAGAAATATATATATGTATATATAAAGGCGTACAGCCTGTAAGATTGACTGAAAATAGTAACACAAGGCTTATAGCCTGTAAAGGTTTTTAAAAACCAAACATTAACTTCAAACAGGGTTTTACATTCATGGCCGTAGCCGGAGGGCTCTCTTTAAGAGCTAGGGTTTTACCCATAGGACTAAAAACTGTAAAAAAAATTAACCCAACATCCTTGGAGGTCAACCAGAGCTGCATCGATCAAACCAGTGAAATATTTTAAGGTTGTAGACAAATATGATGAGCCGTGGAAGAACCAAGGCTTACCGTGGTCTTAGAAGTCGTAACCCTTGTTCTGGTGCAAGCGAAGAGGAGTAGCAGGTTCACCTGCCAAGAAACGATAGCACTTGACTATTAGCATTAGTTTTATTTATAAAAGAATGTTAATAACCTACATTAACTGTACTAAAATAAATAGGGAAGCGGTTACCTGTACATATGGTGGCCCCTCTCAGTGAAGCCGTGACCAGTTCCAGTAAGAGATACCATCCGTTAGCCAGAAGAATGGTGTTAACTCGTGCAACTTCCAGCAGCATAAAAGAAACCCCAGTGAACTGACAGAGTGGAGAGGAACCCTGCAGATTGAAATGACCTATCATACAGCCAGTTGCTAGAACCAGTCACGCCACGCCGAAGGGATAATAACACTGGAGGGTAACAAAAATTGGGACTGTCACCAACCGAATCCAGTTAAACAATGGCGATGAGCAGAAACAAACAACATGTTTGTAAACACCCCATTTCAACCTCACAATTCAAGTAGTAGAGCTCACGAGGAGCTGAGGCAGCAAATGGTGCAAACACAGTCAATACATCGGCGTTTTGGTCCGAAGTGTTTGCAAAGCGGCCGAGGGCCCGAGGGCAAAAGAAAATAACAAGCTAGGGTTCAGTCAACACATATATAACGATGGAGTATGGCTGTTGTTCGACCACGTATTCATTTTAATAATTGGTTTGATCTTAGCTATCACCCAAAGTCCACGACCGATGATTTTTCATCAAACAAATCATCGCTTGAAGGTTCCAAAGAAGATTTTAAACCATGGTGCCACCTACACTTTGGTAAAAAACGCATCATTAGTATATTGTTAATACATATGGCATGATATGTATTGTTTTAGATTGCATACTACATAGGTTTATACACAACCTTGTCGCACAAGTATAGTAATTCATTTAGGATAACAAGAGACTATAGTATAAAAGATTTGGAATATAGTTTAGTTGTGATAGTCTACAACTTTAATGCTATTTATATGTTTTTTTTTTTTTAAAGGACAGTAGTATTCATATCTACTCATGGAGCATATGCAATTATGGATACTTCCTTATGTTAATGAAAATCTTGTTTGGGTTAACTTTAGTATATAGTCTAAATACTTGAGAATTAGGGAGATAACTCTTTCTTGTTCTTGTCATAACGTTGCTAGTAACAAATAGACTTTGTCACTCTCCAAACTTAGAGTTATAAGAGACTTCCTAAGAAAGGTAGGCTAGAAAGCTTGATTCTCTCTTTTGTTTGTAAACCTAGTCTTGAGATACCATAAGAGATTAAATGAAAAGAGTCTCGGACTGATTCTAACAGTATTAGGTTTTCAACCAAAAGTACTTTTGGAGTAAGTTAAACATTCTAAAGAATACTTGTTTTTGAATCTTAAATTATAGATGCTGCAATAAGAAAAATTATGAATCAATGTTAATAATAGCCTTCATCAGTAGAGAGATGAACAGAATGTAATCTAAGCATTATTAATTCTTGCACATGATCTAGGAACTAAGATTCAATCTCATCAAAGAATTATTAACAATTACTCATGAATTGGAAATTTTCAGGAACCAAATAAGTTTCCTCTCTGTATATTATATAAACAATAAAGGATTACAATTCCATGCATGAGCCATAGCTTAACTCAATGAAGAATTCAAATAAATAAGGGACAATTTGAATTCCCATGCATGAGTTTAG
>LPNX010781263.1:61714-107649 GCA_001517045.1 Pseudotsuga menziesii | reverse complement strand
TGATGGTAATTAATGCTCCTTGATGTCAATTAAACTTACGATAGTGGTTTAACTAGGCCAATTTGACTGAAGAGTGTGTATGATGGTAAATGTCTCCAACAAGCATAGAATGTTATTATTATAGCTTTGTAAAAAAAGAAGTAAATCTATGAAGCGGATCTTTCTAAAAGGCTAGCTGTCAAGTTAAGAAATAATAAATACATTCTTCAAGATGAACATAAAGGGTTTATTGTACTAGTAAAATTTATTAAATTTTATGACTTTGGATGAAGTAGTCCTTTACTGTTTTGTTTATAGGCAAAATGCAGTTCTTTTTAGTATTAAGTCCCAAAGGAAAATATAGCAGTAATAACAGGATATTAACTTAAGAAGTGTGATAATTCTGTCTAGCATGGATAAACTTTTTCTAAACAAATTGTATGCAGAAAACTGAACTGTAACTTCAAAGACTTGTTAGCATCGAACCATACTTCTTACATGTATACCTGTAATAAATGGAAAATGGCTGCATTAGCTCAAAATCTAAGTAAGCCCAGCCCTTAGACGACAAACCACCTTATGTCGCAAACAGAAAAACAGTCAGTAGCTGAAAAGGAAACTGTTCTACAATGTACAGATTAATTAAGTTGTTTTTCAGTTACAATTGAAAAGGCATAAACTAATCAACCAGTTAACAACTGCATTTAATGTGATCATACGTTATTTTTAAAAGTTTTAAATTTTTTGAAATTTTGGGGTTCTGACATTTTTCTAAAAACCGCCTTCAAAAACACCTTTAGGGGGGTCTTTCTAAACCCCCCCTTGTAAAAGTCCCAAGAATTGGACTTTACGGGGGGGTTTAAACACCACCTCCAAAATGATTGAGAATTGGACTTTTTAGGGGGGGGGGTTTAAATACTGCCCCCAAAAGTCCAATTTTATGGAATTTGAGGGGATTTTTTTTGAACTTCCCCCAAATACCTAAAAAAAATTTGGGGGGGGTGAGGGGGGTTATCAAAATCACTACAAGACAAAACTGTCCCCGAAATGGTATTTTGTTGTAGTGAAGGTATGGTGATCCAGAAGGAATACATAGAGAGAGAAAAATGAAAAATCCCTACAATATTTATGTGGCCCTGCTATGTGACATCATTGACAGAGACCCTTCAACCTATGAAGGACTCCCACAATCCTTGACAAGGAATCTCACAAGAGGAAACCGGCATGGGCACAAGATCTCACATGAGAAGCAGAAAGGTATGGCACTCCAAAAGGAATACATAGAGAGAGAGAAAAAGTGAAAATCCATACAATAGCTATGTGGCCCTGCTATGTGACATCATTGACAGAGAACCTTCCACCTATGAACAGGCTGCATAAAACAAAGAATATAAGGATGCTATAATTGAGTAGTATCAGTTGATCATGAAGAATGATTTCTAGGAGATAGTTTGGAGACCAAAAAAGAAGTATGTCATGACTTGGAAGTGGATATACAATATTAGACATGCTTCATATGGAAGCATCAAGAAATAAAAGGTAAGATTCATAGCACAAGGATTTTCAAGGAAATAAGGCATAGACTACGAACAGACATTTGCACTTGTGGCAAGGTATACTTACATTAGGACCATACTTACATTGGAAACAAATATGAAATGGAAAATACACCAAATGCATGTCAAGACAAATTTCTTAAATGTTGTAGTCGAGGAGGAAGTGTACATTGAACAACCATTAGGATTCGAGACACATGATAGGAAGGCCCATGTGTGAAAATTGAAGAAGGATTTTTATGGATTGAAACAATCACCAAGGACATGGTATGGTAGGACTGATAGCTTCCTTATGAACCTAGGATTTACCAAGAGTAAAGTTGATTCCAACCTTTACTTCAAGGTTGAAAACAAAAGACTAGTGATGCTCCTTCTATATTGTTGTTCATGGATTCTACCTTATGACATAGGGTCCTAGGGTCACCAATGTACTAATTTTTGATTTGTAGACATACAACATTATATAAACATATGTGAGAGAAATAGGGTATAAATAACATGTACCTTATTATCGAACATGGATCTAAGCTTTAGCCTTTTGTCCAAATGCTCCTCAATCTTCAATCCTTCAATACTTGCAAAAGAGATTGATATATTTCCACATATATCTTAGTTGTTATATAAGGAAAAATGAAAGACTATAATTGCATATAAATATAAACAACAATATATTTAATAGTTTATAACAATAAGAACATGTGTACACAAAGTATGGAAGAAAATAATGCTTTATGCATAAGTAGCAGGGAACATTACAACCTTGTTTGAGACAAGCCTCTCTGCTAACCAGGAACTAAGTTCTCTTGCTCCTTTCTCTAATGTATTCCTCCATCATAAAATTTCTCTTCTTACTTGATTCCCCTATCCTCTACCCCTCCCATATATTTATACTTGCCAAACAGGAGAAGTTACAAGGCATAGGATGGTTAGGGAGGTTGGGGAAATTATGATTTCAAACCCAACTGTCCCTGACTAATCATGCTTTATTTTTTAAAACTTTTGTCTGAAGGTAATCATAGGTGCATATATAGGAAGATATAAAATTAATCATGACTATTATGAAGGAAACCCATGAATGCAACATTTCATCATCCATTCATGGGTTTCATATGGTGGTACCCACGACTGACATGCAAATTGAAATGAGAGAAGTCACAAATGCAAGACAAAATCCTTTAAAAACATAGGGAAGGTTGAAGGTAGTAATGTGCATTAAGGCTTCTCTTCATCTATAGTTTTCATGATACTTCAATCCATAATTTCCTTTTGTGTACCGATGTGCTCAGTTTCAGTACTTGGACGGAGGCGTGTCGTTTCATAGTATAACACATGCCCCCTAATGTATGAGGTCAAAGGGAAGCAATGGAAGAAATACATTAAAAATATTTTATCATGGTGAGACTCAGTTATCAAGGTCACAGAGATGTACCTGAAATGGACAGATCAAAGTACAAAATCATTACTGAGGATGCCATGTTCAATAAATAGCTCCTCTACAATATTCAATTACATCATATAGTACAAGCGACAGTGCCACGCATGTTTTAAAATGGTGGATCAAATCCACAAAAATAAAATGATGAGTCTTCAATAGCTATAATTAGCATCACAAATCATAGCACAATATTGGACAACTTAGGTTATAGAGGCTGTAACCCAAGGTCTTCTTCCAAATCCATAGAAATTAGTACGAATCCTACAGTGTGAATATATGATTTGAAGTCGAACATGGAAGGAAACCATCAGAGTTTCAGTGAATGAATTATACTAACCACTGGTGCAAAGGATTCCACTAATATGAGTAGTGAATCCTAAGGTACCATCTTCAAAACTCTAGTTCTTCTTCTAGAGGAGGTACTGATTGGAAGCCATAGTGCGAGGATGAAGGAAATGATTCCTTCAACAGATCACAAGACTAACCGGAAGACTGGATAAGGGAAGGAATAAACAAGGAGATATCAGTAATAAGAATGATAGGGATTAGGATAATTAGACAGGGGTTGAATATCCTTGAACAGTGAGCATGATACATAGATGAACCAAGCTAGTTTTAGACTTTCAAATGTCACAACTAGACTTATCTATAATGTACGAGACATGAACAGATTCCCCATGTATTAAGGAAAAGTGGAGGAGTAATGACTCAAATTGATAGTTGATATGAGAAGTGAAAAACTGATACATGAGTACTGAGAGGCTGAAATGAGTTCTTTGTTCAAGGATTCGATGCTGCCAACAAAATTATAACACAAAGAGTGAAATTCTTCATTTTCTTTCTTGTTAAGTTTTAATGATTCCAAGAAATTCAACTCTAGTATTTCTTCATTTTTTACAATCTTAAAGAGGAGATAATAATGATTGATGTTGTTAGAAAAATCAACCCATAGTTACCTACCTTAGACATTAATATAATTATTTTTGTCTTATTACCTAGTTTCCTAGATTTCATTCTATGTTAGTTTCCTTCTACAAGTCCTAGAAGTCAACACATGCTAAAAATGAGTCATGTAGCTCTTGGGAAACATCCTGGAAACCCAATTTAGCATGTCTTATTTATTCTATATCTTCCAAAGTGCATATCTACCTTTTCTAAAAAGATGCCTTATTTTATTCTGATTTCAGGCAAAAGGAAAAGCTAGACTAGGTGTAGTTGACTTGTTTTTTTCCCACATCATCCTCCCTCCTTTTATCCAAATAAAATCATGTATGATTTGTCTTTCCATCCCTCTTTATCTTTCCCATTTGACTTAGCAAATTCATGATCATATTAATAGATTTGGAAACTACGTTATGCACCTATGGGGGATTTGACTAGATTTAGTAAGCCTACTTTTTGTCTATTTCGAATGGAATATTTATGCATTCGATTCTCTGATGTAATTATATATTGCATCAGCCTATTACTTCACAAGGTTTTCTATTGTACACTTAGTGAATACACATTAGTGTTATGATCCATTTTCAGTCTCCTTTGGTGTGAATTTTGCATGTTTGATTAGCAATTTAGTGAGTGTAATTGTTCTATCTCTTGGGTTCAATTTCAACATGGTATCAGAGCCTTTTTAGATAATTTTCTCTCCTTCCTTATTTCTATTGTAGGTTTGACATCTTGACTAGGAGTGCATTCTTCTGACTGGAGGGCACAGTTTCTGAGCTATGGACCAATCTTAGAAGACCATCTTGACTCCATTCAATTTATTTGAGTTGAAAGCTGAGATGGAGATATAGTTGAGAGAGAAAAGTATCTATAGGGTGACTATGGAAACTAAGGTAGATCCCAATGCAGCTGTAGATAAAATTAAATGGCACAACACGAGGGATGAGGCCTATGGTCTTTTGTGTCTGAGCATTTCAAGCGACCTCCTCTTCCATCTTGATGGATTGACATCACCTAATGAAGTGTGGGAGAAGCTATAAGAGATTTTTGGAAATACATATGAGATGGGAGGACATCAAATAGAGAATGAGCTGATCTCCTTGATTCCCAATAGCTTCGAATCATTGCAACTCTACTTTTCCAAGTTTAAGGCCCTTGTTTCGTAGTTGAAACAGTGTGGGATGGAAAAGAAGGAAGAGAAACTAGTTTTGGACATACTCTCTAATATTGTTCCTAACTATTCAGTGTTTGTTTTGACCTTCCATGCCAGCAAGGTGACAGCTCGAGCCTGGAAGATGCCTAAGCTTGCAGAGTTCATGGAATTCCTCACACAGGAGAAAGATAAGTTGGTGATGATGAGCACCATCAAAGCTTCCAAAGACCAAGCTTTGGTTGCTACAGATTCAAGGGTGGATTCAAAAAGCAAGAAAAAAGCTAAAAATCCACCTGAGCAAAGAGAGATAAGAACAAGTCACAAGAGGAGCCCTAAATTTCCAAGAAGAACTCCTAGAAGAAGAAGAACAAAGGAGAAATGAGCAAGTGCACATACTATAGTAAGCGCTATCATCCTGAGAGATCTTGTAAGAAGAAGCAAATTGACATGTTGACCCAACTCTTGGAGAAGAATAACATCTCCCTTCTTGATTGCTCAGAGAAGAGGGAAGGATGATCAAATTCAGAGGACAAAGAGAGAGTACATGCCTTGGTTGCTGGCACATCAAGCTCACCTAGCTTCATCATAGACTCTGGAGCTTCTAGACATATGGTTTCGACAAAAGAGACATTATCCTCTCTCGACATGTCAAAAGTTCCACCAATAGTTTTGGGAGATGACACTCTCACTGACAGTTTGGGGAAGGGAAGGATTGATCTTGACCATGGTAAGTTCAATAATGTGTTGTATGTTCCAGGTCTTGCCTTTAATCTCTTATCAATGTATTAGATGACTCATACTGGGTCTACAAAGAAGGACATATTCTCCCCTGATGATGTTGAAATCACTGATATTTCAAATGGTAAAGTCATAACAAAAGGTGTTGTAGATCCAACTTTGAAGGTATACAAGTTTTCCCATTTTCTACCCTACTCAAACCCCTCTGCTCTTCTGATTCATGATAATGAAGCAAGCAATATTTGGCATGAAATATTTGGCCATCTTAACTACGAGTATATTTCTGATTTGAGTGAAAAATATATGGTCATAGGGTTACCAAAGATCAAGTTTTCCAAGGGATTCTGTCGAGGTTGTATCCTAGGAAAACAACCAGAGCAAAAGTATGAGAAATCTAGTCATGAGAGAACCTATGCACCTTTTGAGATGATCCACAGTGAAATTGCTGGTCAATTCCCTCATATGTCCATGATTCAAGCCAAATATGAACTGATCTTCATAGATGACTTTTCTAGGTATTGTTGGGTTCACTTCCTAAAGCATAAGTATGAAGTTTTTTGCCTCTTCAAAGTCTTTAGATCCTTGGTTGAAAACTAGTGTGGGAGGAAACTCCAAATCCTCAAATATGAAAATGGTGGTGAGTATGTCAGGTATGATTTCAATCATTATTGTAAATATGCAGGTATTCAGATACAAAATTCAATCCCTTACACACCAGAACAAAATGGTGTTGCTGAGAGAAAGAACAGATCACTGAAGGAGATGGCAACCTGCATGATGGAGGCTAAGAATTTTCCACCAATTTTTTTAGCCGAGGCTATAAATTGTGCATCCTACATACAAAATAGGGTTCCTCATAAGCATCTTGATGGTATGAATCCTTTCGAATCTTTAGATCCTTGGTTGAAAACTAGAGTGGGAGGAAACTCAAAATCCTCAAATATGACAATGGTGGTGAGTATAAAAAGTCTGATTTCAATCAGTATTGTAAATATGCAGGTATTCAGATACAACATTCAATCCCTTACACACCACAACAAAATGGTGTTGCTGAGAGAAAGAACAGATCACTGAAGGAGATGGCAACCTGCATGATGGAAGCTAAGAATTTTCCACCAAACTTTTGGGCCGGGGCTATAAATTGTGCATCCTACATCCAAAATAGGGTTCCTCATAAGAATCTTGATGGTATGAATCCTTTCAAATCTTGGAGTGGGCACAAGCCAGATGTGACCCATTTAAGGATTTTTGGCTCAAAGGCTTGGGCTAGAATTCCAACTGAAAAGAGGAATTATTTGCAGCCCCAAATCCAAGAGTTCCTATTTGTTGGGTATTCTGAAGATTCAAAATGGTACAAGATTATCAACTTGATCACTAACAAATATTTCATTGAAATAAGTGTTTAGTTCCAAGAAGAGCCTTTAGTAGCAGTTGAAGTTGGAGAGTCTTCTTCATTACTAGATCCATTGATTGTAAGTGAAGAGACTAATGATTTTTCTGATTCTGATATGTTTGATAATGATTATGTTATTGCATATCCTAACATTTGTATAAGACCAAAATGGGAAGCAAATACCATTCATGCAGCTAGGGAACTAGCTGGAAATCCTAGTGACATTAGGAGGACTAGATCTCAATTTGAGAGTTCCCTTTGTGTGAAAGCTCCTCTATTTGCTGAGAAGTGCTATATGATGGTTGAATAATATACACATACATATGAATATGTATCACATGATCCAATATGGAAAACATCCATGAAATAAAAATTCAGCTCGCTCCAGAAGAACAACACTTGGGAACTGGTTGATCTTCCCACAGAGAGGAAGCTAGTTCAATGTAAATGGGTTTTCAAGATTAAGTTTGTTGCTGATGTTTCACCTTTGAAATATAAGGGAATATTGGTAGCCAAGGGATACTCACAATTACATGTTATTGACTTTAATGAAACCTTTGCACCAGTGGCAAAGATGGACTCCATAAGGCTAGCTCTAGCCATTGCAGCGTTGAAGCAGTGGGAGGTACATCACATGGATGTGAAGTGTGATTTCCTAAATGGAGGTCTCACTGAAGAGATTTACATGCATAAACCTGAAGGGTTTGTTTCTAATCCATATTTAGTCTATAGGTTAAATAAATCATTGTATGGGCTCAAGCAAGCCCCCAGGGGTTGGTATGCCAAGATTGATGGCTTTTTGCTATCACTGAGTTTGTTTGATGCAAGTCTGATACTAATGTCTATATGAAGCTGATTCATGGTTCTTTGATGATTATTATATTGTATGTGGATGACCTTCTGATTACAGGAAGTTCACAGAAAGAGATTGGCTCCTTGAAGGATGCAATGAACCTTTCATTTTCTCTGATAGATTTGGGATTGTTGAGCCAATTATTGGATCTCAAAATTGATCAATCCCAACATGGAATAAATGTACATCAGTCCAAGTATGCTTTGTATTTTCTAAACAAGTTCAACATGAAATATTGCAATCCAAGCAAAAATCCCTTCCTTTTAGGAGTTAAGCTTGAAGAAGCAGGTTCTTCTCCTATGGTAAATAATACATTGTATAGCCAGTTGATTGGGTGTTTGCTTTATCTTACACACACTAGAACTGATCTATATTATGCAGTTAGTGTGGCTTTGAGATACATATATCAGCCTCATGAGATCCACTGGAGGGATGCCAAAAGGATCCTAAACTTTGTTCAAGGAATAAGAACTCCTAGGATCTTCTACAAAGCAAAATCTGATCTCGATTTGATTGGGTTTAGTGATAGTGATTGGGAAGGTGACAACAAAGATTGAAAGTCTACATCAGGATATGCGTTCATGCTTGTAGAAGGACCAATCAATTGGTTAAGCAATAAGTAGAGTTCCATATCACTCTCATCTACAGAAGCAGAGTATAGAGAAGTTGTAAATGCAGGAACTCAATGTTTGTGGTTGAAGGGGTGTTGCAACTGCAACATGTTTCCCAAATTTCTAAAACTTTTGGACCCTCCTTTTAATTTGATCTTTCCTGGGATTGTTTGGATTCCTAAACTCTATTGTTTTTCCCTCTTCTAGAAATTTGGATTTTTGGAGGTTGAATTGAGGTCAACTATTTTCCTCCTTTTCGAAAGTTGAATGATCTAAAACTGCCTTTTGTCTAGGTAATGCTTTTGACTATGGAACTTAACGTTTTGATTTCCTTTATCTCTATTGAAAGTTGGTTGAACAATGATTCAGAGCATTAGTCTTTTGCATTGCTGCCGTTTTAGATGGTAGATAGAAAACACACTGATGGAAAGCTCTTATCCTTGTCGATTCTATGGTTGTATTGCCTAAACCATTTTCTTTTCAATGATTTGTTTTCTTTTCACTATCGAAACGGTGTTTGACAGTTGATTAGAGGGCTAGTCCTTTGCATTGCTGACACAGCGGCATCATTGAGATTTGAGTCATTGATATTTAGTCATTAGTTGTTTCGATCGTCCATAGTTTTTTTATTTCTGGGGTCCACAGTTAGTTTGTCATCCGCTGTTGTGACGGTCGATCACACTATCTCTATGACATTTAGTTTGTTCATCTGCCGACACATTATTAGTTAGTGGCTCCGATATTTGATACGTGAATATGACGGCGCTTAGTGTTTTATATCGCCAACATTGTGAAATTTTTCATCTTTGAAACACCAATATTTTGAAGATGCTTATTTTTAAGTTCGTCGAACCACAGTCCTCAGAGCCTCTGATCGCCGATTATTTCAGTTGGTCATCAAAGCCATACTTTTTCCGTCGCCCACCGTTGCGGCTCCTTAGTGAACTAATCGCCCGATGCTTAGTTATTCCACTCACCGATAGGATTTTCCCACCATTATCTTTAACGAGGGTTATTATATATTGGGGTGGGGTATTTATTTATTATTATCCTAGTTGAAAAATAAGTCAGCTCCTTCCTCGCTGATTGAACTGTACCTTTGTGCCCAGCTGTCCGGATTTCGTTGGATTGGTTTGCTTTCATGGAAATTCTTGCGTCGTCTCACAGACTGCACAACTTGCTTGCTAGGTAGGCCAGCCATGGTTTCTCCTTTCTCTTGATTTTATTGGTCATTTTGGGAACTAAGGTCTTCCCGTGGTTAGGTTTTCCCGTAGTGGTGTACTTAGCTGTTTAAATTGAATATTTATCCTTGTGGCATGAGGTATCAATAAGATTGATAGTTTTGGTAGTGGGGGTTTCTTGAGCCTATTTTTTGAGCCATTATGGATGCTCTTCCCTGGTCTGAAGGTTTAGGCAGTTGGTGCAGACAAGAGTTACGCTGTCTGCACCGACTTTTTTGGGTTTGTTTATGGCCGTCTGGGGGGAGTTTTCAGTTTTCATAGGTGCTTACCCTAGTTTCGAGGAACGGTGGGGGTTTTTCAATGTTTTGATCAAGCTAGGATTTTTGAATTTTCAATTACAGTATAGGGTCTCACATTTTGAGGATTAACCCCATTGATAGTGTGGTTCTTGTTATTGAAGAGTTAGAGTATTTCAATTGCAATCTGAATTTAATGATGAGTTTTCTATCGGGGTTATGTTTTAGTTGCAAATGGACTTAGAGGATTTTTTCCTTGTCTTTTTCTTTATGCATTAATATTCTATATAGTTTATCTATGAGAATGCATATGGAAGAGGTAAATAGTTTGATACTGTTTTTCTTCATTCTTAAAACACTAACTAAAAGCTCCAATGGTCTAAGAACATACTGTTTGTGACAGGGTAACTATTGCAAGGGAGATATGTCTAAAAGACAAAAGAAGAAGGCTCTAGTTGCAGAGGCAGAACCAGAGGTGGAAATCATCACCAAGGTGGAATAGATATATGAAGATACCAAAGCCACCACCAAGGTAGAGCCAGACTATAAATGGGGTGATATATACATGATGATTGCAAATCAGAATGTGCCTGATGTAGGATTCGAAGAGCTGACTATATATGCAAACATCGAGAAATCAACTCTTATGAAAGTAGCCATGAGACCAGAGTTGTTCCCATGCTTAGAAGTGATCGGATGGATTCTTCCTAGAGAAAATGTAACTACAATGATCCTGGAAATATGGCCAAACAGGGATATGCTACATACAGTCCTGCTTATGTATCAATGGCATATCACCTACCTCCTGCTCAAATCTACTTAACTGAAAGTTGGTTGAAAGAGACAAATTTGGACCTGGTTGAAATAGTTAAGAGAATGATGATACCAGGGAAGAAATTTCAAACCAGGCCATCAGGAGAATATGACACAGACACTCTCTAGACCCCTTACATATTTATAGCATTGATGCTAAACAAGATTTTTGGGAGAGCTCATGGGAAGAGCTTCAAGTTGGGATGGATGCCAATTATTTTTTATGTGGCCACCCAAGGAACCATATTCAATTGGGAAAACATAGTGTCCAATAGCCTCTCATCATGCATATATTCATCTTTGGGAGGGGTATCACAGAAGAAGTCAGAGTTCTACATGATCTCTATCTTAGTTGATTGTATATTATGTACCCAGTCCTTTCCATCTTTGAGGTGTAATTGGGATAGGGACAGGACCCCTGTATACCCTACATACAATTTATTTTGGGCACAGAAATACTATAGCCACTACAAAGAGATATGTGAACACTTCATCATGCCTTTGTACACCCTAATTTTCCTAACTGAATACAACTGCATGTCAGAGGAAGCCTTCAAAGTTATTGAAGAATATGGAAATTATTATTTGACTGACGAGGGGATGTATATCAAAATGTATGGTGGCTCTAGGGCACCTTCTCTACTCCCCAAATATACCACTAATTATGTGTTACATAAAGAAGCAGTCAGGCAGGTATACATTGATGGTGTTGGAAGCTTCTTGTTCGAACATAAGAAGGAAGCATATCCTACCATACCTTTCTGGCTGGGGAGTTATAAATTTTCAAAGGTGAAACTGACTGCAGAATTCGTGCAGGAGCTAGAACACTTCCATTTTGGTGAGATGAACTTCCACAGTAATGACTCCCAAAATAAGGTTGTAGATCATTGTAAGGAGGAAAATGTTCATTTCAAATACACAAATTTCTGGGACAAGGATGAAGAAATCTTTAAAAATGAAAAGAATATGACTGCATTAAAGAAGAGATTTAAAAAGAAAATCACCATTGTTGGTTGAAAGGGAAAAAATGCAAAGAAGACATCTGAAGAAGAATAGGCCAAAAAAAGAGAAGAAGATGCTCGAAGGCTAGCACAAGAGGCAAAAAGATGGCTAAAGAATGAAGAAGAAGAAAGAAAGAGAGCTACAAAGGGAGCAACAAAGAAGGAAGAGGAGGAGAGAAAGAGAAAAGAAGAAGCAGATATAAAGAAAAAACAAGATGAAAGTGAGGGTTTGAGATTAGTAGGATCTAAGAAATATCAGCAGACTACTGATCCGATAGATACATAGGATGAACATGATCATACAAATCAGGGGCAGGGACAAGATAATCTTGATTCCTAGGATCCTGCTGCAACTTCTAGCAGCACTCAAGAACAAGTTGTTTTTTCTGGAATGAATTTGATACCTTTCATACAGAAAGACGGAGATGAGATACCTGATTTCAGCACCATTTTCTATGACAAGGAAAAGAAAAGGATTGTCAAATAAACCGAAAAGAAGGTTGAAATAGGAGGACAATCAGGAAAGATGATAACTAAGAAAAATGTGGTGTATGGAACAGATGCAGATCCATGACTGACAGCCGAAGCTGGGGTGGCATTAACCCAAGCCACTGAAGATAATGTAGATAGGCTTATGATAGACCTTGAGCAATCGAAGAAGAATGCAGCACAATTAAAGGAAACTTTGAAGAAAGAGAGGGATGAAGGTCACAAGTTAAAGAGGAAATTTGAGGATATGCATAATGAAGTGAGGACTTCGAAGATAGAACTCCAAACTATGTAGAAAAACAAGATGGACTTAGAAGTCTCAGTAGAGAAAATAGAAAAGGATGCTCATAAAAGCCTAGAAGAGCTACAGAGGCTACAGCTAGAGCATCAAATGCTGAAGACTGAGAAAAATGACCTTCAAGTGTCCTACGAAACTCTAGGTGCAGAGAAGGTCCAATTGCAAAATAGGGTCATTGAGTTAGAATCGGAGAAGGATGCCACTGAAGAGAAAGAGAAACAATATCAACTGGAGGTAGCAGTTTTGGAGGGACAGAATGCTTCATTGATAGCATCACTGAATGATGCTATGGAACAGAAGACGGATGTCCAGCCTTTGAAGGAGCATGTTCTAACTCAGAGAAGAAAGATCCACCATCTGCAAATGTGCATTAAGGAAGAAATGTGTAAGATTGTACAAATATATAGAATATTAGAATAAATCTTGGACACCAATTCATATTTTGTAGACAGATCTCAAGATATTTTGGAGGTCTTGACAGGAAGGATAGTGTGGATAGAAACAAACAAGGAAACCATTGCGGATCTACCAGCTAAAGATTGACATAGTTTAAAATAGGATTATGACCTATTCGAGTTTGTAATAAATACTACTGAAGAATTCAAGAAGAAAGTAAAGAAAACAAAAGGGTTATGTGCTAAGTACTACAGAAGAATGTTGGTCACATACAATAGATGCCAGGTTGCTGTAGATAAAAGACTGGATGCAATATCAGAACATGAGTTGTTCATAGAACATCTTTAGAATAGGTATCAAGAAGATGAATAGGAGATCCAACAAGTCAAGTATCTAGATGAACAGATTCTAAAGAATGCAGTGGCTCATGCAGCAGTAAGCATCCACTTACTAGAAGACTAGTTGCGCCTGAGTCAGGCGAGAATAGAAGTGGTTAAAAATTAGGCTGCTAAGTATGAGATAAATATCCGCTTCCTTGAACCCTCCAATTTTGAAAGCATAGAAGCAGAGGCCCAAGCATGGAAAAAGTTCATTAATGACCAAGCAGGGCCCTCTTCATAAAAGTGTTCTATTAAATTTTTGTTTTAATGTAATATATTGTATAATTTATGAGAACTCACTACAAGACAAAATTTGGGATTGAAACGTTGGGGAAGCCCAAAATTTTTTCCTTTTTGTATAAGTATAGGAGAGTTAGATGGAGAAGGGACTTCTTTCCCACACAATTTTTGAGAGATATTGTAAGAAGAACTACTTCCTTTTGCAATAAAGAATTACAAGTTTCTACTGGAGAAATTTTGGTGGAATGTTTCAAATGCTTTGTTGTGGATCAGTTGAATGTGAACTATTTCATTTTCAACTTATGTCCATTAACTGTGAGATTGTTCTAACTCATTGCATTAATGTTTATGTTATGAATGTCTTATAGTTTATTCTACGAAATTTCCACTGTGAGTAATGGAGGTTGTCATACATAATAAGCTATCTTGTTGTCAATATTTTCTTAATGCTCATGTGTTCTGAAATAAATAACAACTATCTGTAATTGTTCATAATACATGTGCATAAATACATTACCCATTGTTAACTATTAATTCTGCTCCCTAGGGATAGGTTAGTTAGTCGATATTTAGTTTCTTGCTGTGTGTGTTTTAGATGCGAGAGAGTTAAGATGAGAGGTAAGAACCTGTGCATCACATTGTGACGCTCCTCGTTATCTCTATCAATCTGCATTTTTTTAGATAGGCACTTGCACATCATACTTAAACACAAAAAACTAAAAATATACACGGTGGACCGGGCCGTAACCGGTAAAACCTTTTAATTTGTTACTTGACCTACGGTAGCTAGACCGTAAGCCAGACATATTTCCCATACCAAACAATAATGGGCTAGTTGGGAACATTATTGGGGAGAATCCCTAACTGTTGTTACCTATGATTTTCCAGGCCTCAACAAGGGGATACTTGGAGAATGTGGTTTCGAATAAGAGTTTTCAACTATTATCTAATATGATAATCAGAGCAACATTCGAATTCACAATGATCCAATTCATAGATAGCGAACCAAGCACATTGAGATCCATATGCACTACATCAGACAACTTGTGCATGATGGCTTCATTGATCTACTCTTATGTGCATCTTCAGAACAAGTAGCAGACATCTTCACCAAAGTTTTTTGTGAAAAGACCTTCAGAAATATCAAATCACTGCTGGGGATTTCTGATCATGCTATGAAGCATGATTTATGACAATATTTCCAAATTTTGTTTTCCTGTCCATGTTTAAGGGACGATTTTCCCACTGGGGTTTTTCCTCTTTCCCTAGTTGTATAGATAAGTAGTATGTAAAGGGTGACTAATCCCTGTTACTAGGCCGTATAGTTTTTTGATATTTACTCATAAAGTCAAGCTTAAGGGGGTGCTAAAATAATCAACTCATAGTTACCTACCTTAGACATTAATTTAATTATTTTTGTCTTATTACCTAGTTTCCTAGATTCTATTCTATGCTAGTTTCCTTCTACAAGTCCTAGAAGTCAACACATGCTAAAGATGAATCATGGAGTGCTTGGGAAACATCCTGGAAACCCAATTTAGCATTTCTAGTTTATTCCAGATCCTCCAAAGTGCATATTTTCTTTTTCTGAAAAGTTGCCTTGTTTTATTTTGATTTAAGGCAAAAGGAAAACCTAGACTTGGTGTTGTTGAATTGTTTTTTTCCTAGATCATACTTCCTCCTTTTCTCCAAATAAAATCATGTATGACTTTTCTTTCCATCTCTCTTTATCTTTCCCACTTGACTTAGCAAATCCATGAGCATATTCATAGATTTGGAAACTGCTTTATGCACCTATGGGGTTTTTGACTAGATTTAGTAAGCCTACTTTTTTATGTTAGAATTATCAACCCATAGTTACCTACCTTAGATGTTAATTTAATTATTTTTGTCTGATTACCTAGTTTCCTAGATTCCATTCTATGCTAGTTTCCTTATACAAGTCCTAACAGTCAACACATGCTAAAATTGAGTCATGGAGCACTTGGGAAACATATTGGAAACCCAATTTAGCATGTCTTATTTATTCCAGATCCTACAAAGTGCATATCTAATTTTTCTGAAAAGTTGCCTTGTTTTATTCTGATTTAAGGAAAAGGAAAAGCTCTAAGTGTAGTTGACTTGGTTTTTGCCCAGATCATCCTCCCTCCTTTTCTCAAAATAAAAGCATGTATGAATTGTCTTTCCATTCCTCTTTATATTTCCCACTTCAATTAGAAAATTCATGACCATCTTCACAGATTTGGAAACTGCTTTATGCACCTATGGGGGATTTGACTAGATTTAGTAAGCCTATGTTTTCACTATTTCAAATGGCATCTTTATGCATTCAATTATCTCATGTAATTATATATTGTATCAGCCTATTACTTCACAATTTTGTCTATTATACACTTATTGAATAAAAATTAGTGTTATGCTCCATTTTCAGTTTCATTCGGTGTGAATTTTGCATGTTTGATTAGCAATTTTGTGAGTGTAATTGTTCTATATCTTGGGTTCAATTTCCACATGGCATCAAATCCTTTGTAGATCGATTTCTCTTCCTTATTACTATTACAGTTTTGACATATTGACTGGCAGTGCGTTCTATTGACTGTAGGGCATAGTTTCTAAGCTATGGACCAATCTCAGAAGGTCATCTTGACTCCATTCAATTTATTTGAGTGGAAAGCTGAGATGGAGATATTGTTGAGAGCAAAAGGTCTCTATAGGGTGACTATGGAAACTGAGGCAGAGACCAATGCAGCTATAGAGAAAATTAAATGGCACAACAGGAGGGATGAGGCCTATGGTATTTTGTGTCTGAGCATTTCAAGAGACCTCCTCTTCCATCTTGATGGATTGACATCACCTAATGAAGTGTGAGAGAAGCTAGAAGAGATTTTTGGAAAGACAAATGAGATGAGAGGACATCAAATCAAGAATGAGTTGATCTCCTTGAGTCCCAGTAGCTTCAAATAATTGCAACTCTACTTTTCCAAGTTTAAGGCCCTTGTTTCGCAGTTGAAATAGTGTGGGATCGAAAAGAAGGAAGAGAAACTAGTTTTGGCCATACTCTCTAAGCTTGGTACTGAATATTCAGTGTTTGTTTTGAACTCCAATGCCACCAAGTTGACAGCTCAATCCTAGAAGATTCCTAAGCTTGCAGAGTTCATGGAATCCCTCACACAAGAGCAAGAGAAGTTGGCGATGATGGGAACCATCAAACCTTCCAAAGACCAAGCTTTGGATTCTGGAGATTCAAGGGTGGATTCAAAAAGCAACAAAAATACTAAAAATCCACCTGAGCAAAAGAGATACAAGAACAAGTCTGAAGATGAGCCCCAAGGTTCCAAGAAGAACTCCCAGAAGAAGAAGAACAAAGGATAAATGAGCAAGTGCGCATACTACAGTAAGGGCTATCATCTTGAGAGCTCTTGTATGAAGAAGCAAATTGACACGTTGACCCAACTCTTGGAGAAGAATAACATCTCCCTTCCTGATTGCTCAAAGAAGAGGGAAGGGGGATCAAATTTAGAGGACACATAGAGAGTACATGCCTTGGTTGTTGGCACATCAAGCTCACCTAGCTTCATCATAGACTTTGGAGCTTCTAGACATATGGTTTCGACAAAAGATACATTCTCCTCTCTTGACATGTCGAAAGGTCCACCAATAGTTTTGGGAGATGACTCTCTCACTGACAATTTGGGGAAGGTTAGGATTGATATTGACCATGGTAAGTTCAATAATGTGTTTTATGTTCCAGTTATTGCCTCTAATATATTGTCAGTGTATCAGATGACTCATACTGTTCTCCAAAGAAGGTCATTTTCTCCCCTGATGATGTTGAAATTACTGATATTTCTAATGGTAAAGTCATAGAAAAAGGTGTTGTAGATCATACTTCAAAGGTATACAATTTTTCCCATTTTCTACCCTACTCAAACCCCTATGCTCTTCTGATTCATGCTAATGAAGAAAGCAAGATTTGGAATGAAATATTTTTCTATCTTAACTACAAGTATATTTCTACTTTGAGTGAAAAATATATGGTCATAGGGTTACCAAAGATCAAGTTTTCTAAGGGAGTCTGTCAAGGTTGTATCCTAGGAAAACACCCAGAGAACAAGTATGAGAAAGCTAGTCATGAGAGAACCTCTGCACCTATTGAGCTCATCCATAGTTACATTTCTTGTCCATTCCCTCATATGTCCATGAGTCAAGCCAAATATGCACTGACCTTCATAGATGAATTTTCTAGGTATTATTGGGTTCACTTCCTAAAGCATAAGTCTGAAGTTTTTGACCTCTTCAAAGTCTTTAAAGCCTTGGTTGAAAACTAGTCTAGGAGGAAACTGAATATCCTTAGATATGAAATTAGTGGTGAGTATGTCAAGTATCAGTTCACTTAGTATTGTAAATATGCAGGTATTTAGATGCAACATTCAATCCCTTACACACAATAACAAAATGGTGTTACTGAGAGAAAGAACAGATCCCTAAGGGAGATGGCAACCCGCATGATGGAGGCTAAGACTTTGCCACCAAAGTTTTGGGACGAGGATATAAACTGTGCATCCTACATCTAGAATAGGGTGTCTCATAATTATCTTGATGGTATGACTCCTTTTGAATCTTGGAGTGGGCACAAGCCATATGTGACCCATTTCAGGATTTTTGGCTCAAAGGCTTGGGCTAGAATTCCAACTGAAAAGAGGAATTCTTTGCAGTCCCAAAGCCAAGAGCACCTATTGGTTTGGAATTTTGAAGATTCAAAAGGGTACAAGCTGATGAATTTAATCACTAACAAATATTTCATTGAAAGAAGTGTTCAGTTCCAAGAAGAGCCTTTAGTAGCAATTGAAGTTGGAGAGTCTTCTTCACCACCAGATCCATTGATTGTAAGTGAAGAGACTAATGAGTTTGTTGATTCTGATATTTCTAATAATGATGATTTGATTGCATATCCTAAAAATCCTACAATACCAAAATGGGAATCAATTATCATTCATGTTGTTGATGTAATTGTAACTTCGGAATGTATTCACTTGTATTTCTTATCTATTGTAGCTCGATGTTTACTCCAGGATGTAATTGTGTCATTTCATGCCCCGATGTTCCGATCGAGAGGATCTATAATGTAAACAAGTCATGTCAAGTCATTGTGGGTAACCCTCCTATTGTCTAAGGGTTAAAGTCCCCACAGTTTCGGGACACTAGGGTTATCAGACTCTCCTAGAGAGGTCGGCCCTAGTAGGGTTTTATTCATGTCGGGAATTAGTATAAATAGAGAGGTGACCTCTCTATTTAACACACACTCATCCACACTCAATTGTAGTGCAGAGTTGAGGAATAGAAAGACACTGGGGCAAAGAAGAAAGAGGTTACTGTTGTCGGGAGATCATATTACTGTTTTGGGGGTTTTACTTTTGGTGTTGATTCTATCTCTACGGAAGTTGCGGGGTTTTCTCCATTTATGGTTACCCCAAAGGAAAAACACTGTGTTCATTGTCTCTTGTGTTGGATTACTATACTTGTTGTTCTCTCAATTAAAGATCCTAACATAATGCTAGCTTGAATGATTAAAAACTAACATGGTATCAGAGCTAACTTGAGAAGAAGACATTATGTAGCTGCGGGAACTAGGGATTCCTGCTTTGTGGATCTCTCTCCATATATTTTCAGCAAAATAAGGTTGGAATAACTCTCCTCCCTTCGGTGCATCCTTCCGTCGAAGCAGAATCCAATTCTGAGGTTTTTTAGTTTTGGACCTGACACTACTACCGGAAATTAGGGATTTTCACAAAAGAGGAATTTTTTAGTGAGACCAGGACTAGATTGATCTCCTCCCTAAAATCGAATTTAGGGATCAAATTCAAAGCATTTGGTTGGACAGAACTCCAGAAAAGAAAAACCCTAATATGCTCTTGAACTAGCTCTACAGGATTTCAGCTCCAAATCCAGATACGACATCTTGAACTGGTAATATTTAAATCTTTTGTATTTCCATTTGAGGTTCTTAGTTAAAATGTCTCATCATACAAAGCTTGATGAAAAGCTTTAGGGAGCTGTAACTTTCGAGCTTGGAAGTATAGGATCTCCTTGGTCCTGGAAGAAAATGAGTTGGACTCCTATATCAATGAGGAGGTTCCAGTTCCAAAGGGAGATGAGGCAAAGGTCTTACATAAGAAGAAGTTGGTTATGGAAAAGAGGATCATTGTTGATTCTATCAAGGATCATATCATACCATAGATGTCCTCCCTAAAGAAACCTAAGGCTGTGTTTGATTCCCTAACCAAATTGTTTGAAGGGAAGAACATAAACTAGAAGATGACTCTGAGAAACCAACTAAAGAATGTAAAGATTTAGAATGCAGAAAAAATACAGTATTACTTCACAAGAGTTTCTTAGATCAAGGAACAACTGGAAGCAGTAGATGAAGAAGTGAAAAATGTAGAGATTGTGATGACTACCTTGAATGGTCTCCCTAGATCATGGGACTCCTTTATTCAAGGGATCGGTGCTAGAAAGAAGTTAGTCAAGTTCAGCAGAATATGGGAAGAGTGCTCTCAAGAAGAATCTCAGATAGCAGCTCGAGAAGAGAAGATGGGAAGTGAAGATCAAGATCTCATGGTACACTCCAAGACAACCAAAAGAAGATCTCATGACTCTATAGGTAAGCACTCTCACAAAGATAACACTAGAAAAGATTTGTCTAAAATCAGATGTTATACATGTGATGAAGTAGGAAACTTTGCAAGAAATTGTCCTAAGAGACAAAATAAGAAAAAGAGCAACAAAAGAATACATCATGCTCATGCTGCAGAGGATGATGAACCATCCAAGAAAAGAACCAGATATGAAAGTGAAGATTCTTCAAGCGAGGAAGAATATGTTTTTATTTCCACTCTCATAGGAAACATCACTCATGGAAGCAATGATTGGCTCATAGATAGTGTGGCTTCCAAACATATGATAGGATTCAAGGAATCCTTTGTGAGACTATTAGAACATGAATCACCTCACAAGGTGAAGCTAGGAGATGACTACCAATATCGAATAAAAGGTAGTGGGGAATCCTCCTATAAGCTAGACTCTAGAAAATATATGACAACGAAGGAAGTATTGTTTGTACCAGGACTCAAAAATAACCTCCTCTCCATATTTGCATTAGATGCAAAAGGAACGAGGGTTGCATTTATAGATGTTCAAGCCATCATGTGGCCAATAGGAAAGACCATTGATGATGCAATAGCGATTGGGGAACAAGAAGTAGGATTGTACAAATTAAAGGGCCATCTAGAACAAGCATTGGTCCATGACACAATAGATCCAAATGAACTTTGGCATAGAAGGCTTGCACATGTGCATTACAGAGCACTACCTCTTGCAAGCAAAGCTATTGAAGGTGTTCTAGAAATCCAAGAAAAACATGATGGGGTCTGCAAAGGATGTGCGAAAGGAAATAATACAAAGAAGACATTTCCAAGTAGCAAAATCAAAGCAAAAGGAATCTTGGAAATCATCCAATCCGATGTATGCGGTCCTATTTCATCAAGCTCACTAAGCGGATATGCATATTATGTTTCTTTGATTGATGACTTTTCTAGGAAGACATGGATTTACTTCATGAAGAACAAAGATGAAGTATTCAGCAAGTTCAGGGAATTCAAAGCCTTGATCAATAGCCACACTGAAAAGAATATCAAAACCTTTCGATCAGATAATGGAAGAGAATTCACTTCAAATGAATTCAAAGAGAAATGCAAAGAATCAGGGATTAAGAGGGAGTTGTCCACTCCTTATAATCTGCAACAGAATGGGATTGCAGAAAGGATGAATAGAACTATCATGGAAGTTGCAAGAGCAAAGATTCATGACCAAGATCTTCCTATGCATCTTTGGGTGGAAGCTTCCAGAACATCGGTGTATGTACATAACCATAATCCACATAGAGTACTCGAGAACAAGACTCCTGAAGAAGTCTTCTCCGACAAGAAACCAGAAGTCAGCCATCTCAGAATATTCAGCTGTCCAGTGTACATACACATTCCAAAAGAGAATAGGAATAAATTACATCCTTCAAGAAAGAAGGGTATATTTGTGGGATACTCTGAAAGCTCGAAGGCTTACAGAATATACTTCCCAGGATTCAAGAAGATTGATATTAGTAGGGATGTGACATTTGATGAAGACACAACTTACAACAAATCCAAAAAGAAACCTACTGAAGAATTTGAAGAAACAGAAGCACCCAGAATTTATGATACAACCATGAATGAAGAAGCTCAAGAAGAAGATTGAGAATTTGAAGAACCACAAAGACCTATAGATCTAGCTCCAGAGAAGAAGCCTCATAAGAGGAAACCTGCTTGGGTATGAGAAGTTATCCATGGTGTAGAAAGATATGGGGCTCTAGAAGAGATTCACAGAGAAAGAAAAAGGACCAGATCCTGCTTCGGGTATGTAGCATTACTATGTGATTTTCTTGATAAAGAACCTTCCAGTTATGAAGAAGCGGTAGAACAAAAATAATGGAAGGATGCTATGATTGAAGAGTACCAATCGATCATGGAGAATGATGTTTGGGATGTTGTCCCAAGACTAGAAGGGAAGTCAGTTGTAACTTCCAAATGGATCTACAAGATCAATCATGTTACAGACGGTAGCAATGAAAAATATAAGGCAAGATTTGTCGCTCGGGATTTCTCTCAGAAAGAAGGAATAGATTATGAAGAAAACTTTGCACCTGTAGCCAGATACACTTCCATCAGATCGGTACTTGCTCTGGCTGCTGTATTGAAATGGAAGATACACCAAATGGATGTCAAGACTACTTTCTTGAATGGTGTAGTGGAAGAGGAAGTGTTGTAGAACAACCACTCAGTTTTGAGACACATGACAGGGAGTCTCATGTGTGCATATTGAAGAAAGCCTTGTATGGTTGGAAATAGGCACCCATGACATGGTACGACAGAATTGATATATTTCTATCCATTTTGGGATTTACCAAGAGTAAAGCAGATTCCAACCTTTACTATAAGGTTGAAGATGGAAACCCAGTGATGCTTCTACTATATGTAGATGATTTGTTTGTGACAGGTATGGATGGGTTGATTACTAATACGAATAGAAAGCTTGATGCTGAGTTCAAAATGAAGGACTTGGGTATGATGCATTATTTTCTAGGTATGGAGGTGTGGCAAATTGCGGATGGAATCTCCCTTGGACAAGGGAAGTATGCAACAGAGATCCTGAAGAGGTTTGGGATGATGGACTGCAAAACCATGGCCACACCTATGGCATCAAACCTGAAGCTATTGAGCGATGCTTCATCAGAGTTAGTTGATGCCACGATGTATTGTCAGATGATTGGATCCTTGATGTACCTGACGAACACGAGACCAGATATTTTATTTGCTGTGAATACCTTGAGCCAGTTTCTGACAGATCCGAAACATGTTCACTTGATTGCTGCAAAGCATATTTTAAGGTACCTGAGGGGTACAATTGATTATGGGCTCAAGTATGAGGAGAATCAAAAGATTAACCTATAGGCTTATGTTGATTCAAATTGGGTAGGTAGTGCCATCGATAGGAAGAGCACTTCAGGGTGTTGCTTCAGTATGGGATCAGGTGTGATCTCTTGGTTTAGTAGGAAGCAATCCTATGTGGCATTGAGTACAGCTGAAGCAGTGTATGTCACATCTTGTTCAGCTAGTTGTGAGGAAGTATGGCTGAGGAAGCTACTATCTAATTTATTTGATCTCTAGTTCGATGCTACTTGTATACATTGTGACAACCAGAGTTATGTGAAGTTGTCAGAGAATCCAGTGTTCCATGACAAGTCAAAGCATATCGAGATCAAGTATCACTATATCATGGATATGGTGTAGAGGGGAGCAGTGAAGCTCCAGTATGTTGCGATAGATGATCAGATAGTTGATGTGTTGATGAAGCCATTGGCCAGAGTGAAGTTTGAGTACTTTAGGGAGAAGCTTGGTGTTCTCCAAATTGAGGTCCCTTCCAAGGGGAAGGGATGAGTCCAGAATCCATCCTGACGAGCAAGTCAGATATAAGGGCTGAGCCATTCTATCATGGTGAGAGGATTTGGTTCCTTCCATGTCAGATATGAGTGTTGAATGCCATTTTTAGAATGGAGGTACCTGGTAAGTTACCAGGAACACTTAGTCTGGGACTGAGAGAGCCATTCTGATGAGCAGGTTAGATATAAGGGCTGAGCCATTCTATCATGGTTAAAGGATTAGGTTCCTCCAATGTCAGATATGAGTGCTGGCCATTCTGGTGAGTAGGTCAAATGTAAGGGAAACTGCCATTCTCTAGGAGAATGGAGGCACCTGGTAGTTACCAGGTAGCTCAGTCCGGGACTAGGGGCCATTCTGATGAGACTATAGGATTGGTTCCTACAAGATCAGATGTGAGTGCATGCGCTTCTGATGAGCAGGTCATATGTAAGTGATGGGACATTCTAACGAGTAGGTTAGATGTAAGGGAAACTGCCATTATTTGAGAGAATGGAGGCACCTGGTCAGTTACCAGGTAGCTCAGTCTAGGAATGGGGGCCATTCTGATATGATTGTAGGATTGGTTCCTACAACATCAGATGTGAGTGCATGCCTTTCTAACAAGTAGTTCAAATATAAGTGTTGAGCCTTTTCACAGATTATAGTAGTTATGTCCTATCATGCTGGTGAATGTGAGTGCTGGGCCTTTCTGATGTGATTGTAGGCTCCTACATGATTAGATGTGAGTGTTGGGCATGCATTTCTGATGAGTAGGTCAGATGTAAGTGATGGGAGAGCCATTCTTATGAGTAGGTCAGATATAAGGAATGAAGAAGACCTACATGGTGTCTAGGCCTACAACTAGCATGAAAAAGGGATAGCTCTGTAGAACTTCCTGTGATGAGAAGAATCATGAGATAACACATATTGATGACTTGAGATGATCTAGATTGAGATATGATTCATATCTAGTTATGATGCCTCCAAGATGATCCAGATCGAGTGATGATCTAGATCCAGCAATGATGATCCAGATTGAGTGATGATCCAGATCCAGTGATGATGTCCAGTGATGATCCAGATTGAGTGATGATCCATATCCAGTGATGATGTCTAGTGATGATCCAGATCCAAAAATGAAGATGACATGAAGATGAAGATGACTTGAAGATGCAGATGACGAGAAGATACAAAGAAGAATACTAGTGATGAAAATTTTGTCGAGATAATACCTTCCTAGTTAAGAGGGAGTGTTGATGTAATTGTAACTTCGAAATGTATTCACTTATATTTCTTATCTATTGTAACCTGATGTTTATTCCGGGATGTACTGGTGTCATGTCATGCCCCGATGTTCCGATCAGGAGGATCTATAATGTAAACAAGTCATGTCAAGTCATTGTGGGTAACCGTCCTATTTTCTAAGGGTTAAATTCCCCACAGTTCTGGGGCACTAGGGTTATTAGACTCTCCTAGAGAGGTCGGCCCTAGTAGGGTCTTAGTCATGTCGGGAATTAGTATAAATAGAGAGGTGACCTCTCTATTTAACACACACTCATCCACACTCAGTTGTAGCACATAGATGAGGAAGAGAAAGACACCGGGGAAAAGAAGAAAGAGGTTACTGATGTCAGGAGATCATCTTATTGTTTTGGGGGTTTTACTTTTGGTGCTAATTCTATCTCTTAGGAATTTGCGGGGTTTTCTCCATTTATGGTTTCCCTGAGGAAAAACACTACGTTTATTGTATCTTGTGTTTGATTACTATACTTTTTGTTCTCTCAATTAAATATCCTAACATAATTATAGCTTGAATGATTAAAAAATAACACATGCAACTTGGGAACTAGCTATAAATCCTAGTGACACTACGAGGACTAGATCTCAATTTGAGAGTGCCCTTTGTGTGAAAGATCCTCTATTTGCTGATAAGTGATATATGATGGTTGAATCAGATCCATAGACATATGAAGATGTAGCACATGATCCAATATGGAAAACAGCCATGAAAGAAGAATCCAGCTCGCTCTAGAAGAACAACACTTCAGAACTGGTTGATCTTCCCCCAAGGAGGAAGCTAGTTCAATGTAAGTGGGTTTTCAAGACTAATTTTGCTGCTGATTGTTCACCTTTGAAATATAAGGCAATATTGGTAGACAAGGGCTACTCACAAGTACATGGTATTTACTACAATGAAACCTTTTCACCAGTGGCAAAGATTGACTCCATAAGGCTAGCTCTAGCCATTACAGCTTCGAAGTAGTGGGAGGTACATCACATGGATGTGAAGTGTGCTTTCCTAAATGGAGATCTAACTGAATATATTTACATGGATCAACCTAAATGGTTTGTTTATAATCCATATTTAGTGTGCACGTTAAACAAATCATTGTATGGGCTCAAGCAAGCCCCTAGGGCTTGGTATGCCAAGATTGATGGCTTTTTGCTATCACTGAGTTTTGTTCGATCCAAGTCTAATACTAATGTGTATTTGAAGCTGATCCATGATTATTTTATGATTATTTTATTGTATGTGGATGACCTTCTAATTACATAAATTTCAAAGAAAGAGATTGCCTCCCTAAAGGATGCAATGAACCATGCATTTTCTATGACAGACTTGGGATTGTTGAGCCAATTTTTAGGTCTCAAAATTGCTCAATCCCAATATGGAATAAAATTACATCAGTCCAAGTATGCTTTGGATTTGATGAACAAGTTCAACATTAAATATTGCAAGCCAAGAAAGACTCCCTTCATTTCATAAGTTGAGCTTGAAGAAGCATGTTCTTCTCCTATGGTAAATAATGCACTGTATAGGCAGTTGATTGGGTGTTTGATTTATCTTACACACACTCGACCTGATCTATCTTATGCAGTTAGAGTGTCTTTGAGATAGATGGATCAACCTCATGAGATCCACTGGAGGGAATCCAAAAGGATCCTAAACTTTGTTCAAGGAACAAGAATTCATGGGATCTTCTACAAATAAAAATATGATCTTGATTTGATTGGGTTTATTGACAGTGATTGGGAAGGTGACAATACAGATTGAAAGTCTACATCATGATATGTGTTCATGCTTCTAGAAGGACCAATCAGCTGGTCAAGCAAGAAGTAGAGTGCCATAGCACTCTCATCTACATAAGCAGAGTATAGAGGAGTTGTAAATGAAGCAACTCAATGTTTGTGGTTGAAGGGGATACTTGGAGAATGTGGCTTCGAATCAGAGTTTTCAATTGTTATCTACTATGATAATCAGATCACCATTTTTATCTACAATGATCCAGTTTAGAGACAGCAAACCAAGCACATTGAGATCCATATGCACTACATCAGACAGCTTGTGCATGATGGCACCATTGATCTACTCTTCTGTGCATATTTAGAACAAGTAGCAGACATATTCACCAAATTTTTTTGTGAGAAGACCTTCAGCAATCTCCAATCACTATTGGGGATTGCTGATCATGCTGTGAAGCATGATTGATGACAATATTTCCAATTTTTTTTTTCCTTTCCATGTTTAAGGGAGTATTTTCCCACAGGGTTTTTGCCTCTTTCCTTGGTTGTATGGACAAGCAGTATGTAAAGGGTGACTAATCCTTGTTTCTAGGCCCTATATTTTTTTTATATTTACTCATAAATTCAGGCTTAAGGGGGGGTGTTAGAATAATCAACCCATAGTTACCTACCTTAGACATTAATTTCATTATTTTTGTCTTATTACCTAGTTTCCTAGATTCCATTCTTTACTAGTTTCCTTCTACAATCCCTAGAAGTAAACACATGCTAAGAAAGAGTCATGGAGCGCTTGGGAAACATCCTGGAAACCCAATTTAGCATGTCTTCTTTATTCCAGATCCACCAAAGTGCATATCTACTTTTTCTGAAAAGCTGCCTTGTTTTATTCTGATTTAAGGAAAATTGAAAAGTTAGACTAGGTGTAGTTGACTTGTTTTTTTCCCACATCATCCTCCCTCCTTTTCTCCAAATAAAAGAATGTATGAGTTTCCTTTCCATCCCTCTTTAGCTTGACCACTTTAATTAGCAAATTCGTGAGCATATTCATAGATTTGGGAACTGCTTTATGCACCTATGAAGGATTTGAATAGATTTAGTAAGCCTACTTTTTTGTGTTAGAATAATCAACCCATTGTTACCTACATTAGACAGTAATTTAATTATTTTTTTCTTATTACCTAGTTTCCTAGATTCCATTCTATGCTAGTTGCCTTCTACAGGTCCTAGAAGTCAACACATGCTAAAAATGAGTCATGGAATTCTTGGGAAAAATATTGGAAACCCAATTTAGCATGTTTTATTTATTCCAGATCCTCCAAAGTGCATATCTACTTTTTCTGAAAAGATGCCTTGTTTTATTCTGATTTAAGGAAAAAGAAAAAGCTAGACTAGGTGTAGTTGACTTATTTTTTTCCCACATCATCCTCCCTCCTTTATCCAAGTAAAATCATGTATGATTTCTCTTTCCATCCCTATTTAGTTTTCCCACTTTAATTAGAAAATTCATGAGCATATTCATAGATTTGGAAACTACTTTATGCACCTATGGGGGATTTGACTAGATTTAGTAAGCCTACTTTTTGACTATTTCGAATAACATATTTATGCATTCGATTCTATCATGTAATTATATATTGCAGCGGCCTATTACTTCACAAGGTTGGATATTGTACACTTATTGAATACAGATTAGTGTTATGCTCCATTTTCAGTCTCCTTTGGTGTGAATTTTGCATGTTTGATTAGCAATTTGTGAGTGTAATTGTTCTATCTCTTGGGTTCAATTTCCACATTTGAATATTTAGAATGGAATATTTATGCATTCAATTCTCTCATGTAATTATATATTGCAGCATCCTATTACTTCACAAGGTTGGATATTATACACTTATTGAATACAGATTAGTGTTATGCTCCATTTTCAGTCTCCTTTGGTGTGAATTTTGCATGTTTGATTAGCAATTTTGTGAGTGTAATTGTTCTATCTCTTGGGTTCAATTTCCACAGATGTGTCAGTGATCCATGGATTTTATGAGCCCAAATTAGTAAGTGCCCATCGGTGCTTTCATAGTTTTGAGAGTCTAAGAACACCAAATAAGAATCTAGGGGGGGTGCTTTTTCGTAAATTTAGTCTCTCGAGTCTGAAAAAGTATAAAACAATCCAAAGGAGAAATATATTAGCTTTTGAAGAACTAAGGTATACCTTTTTCATACTTAGTCAGAAAGTTCCTAAAAAGGGGTAAACTATCACCCAACTGATGCTCCTTAAAAAGCAAGCATGTAGACTTTGTTTAATGAGTGTGAAGGAAAGATCGCTCAGAAAGTTCCATTTATTTATGAGAATGGGACAAACAATAGTAAAGTCGATGCTTTGTACTAGGGTTTAACGAGAATGACAATGATATAAAGAATGCTCATAATATTTTTCATGTTTAGGTCTAGAGCATAAAAAAGAGAAAACTAAGCATGAACAAGCTCCTTTTTCGTAAGTTTAGTCCTCCAGGTCCAGAAAAGAGATAAACCTATACCTGAAGATACTCTTCTAGATTATAAAGAAAACAAAGTATTATTTTTTTGTAATAAAATCACATGGTACGAAAAAGGGGTACACTATCACCAATGTGGATGGACATTCAATTACTTTAATGAGTCTGAAACAATAAGTAACTCAACTATATAGTCAATTTTAAGGAGTCAGACAAGGGCTTAAAGATAAATCCATAAGGGCTAGAGCCTTATTATCAAGGGTAGATTGGTAAAATATGAAAATGAGGTTCATTTAGGTATGAAAAATGACTACAAAGTCTCCCACAACCTAGCACAACTACGACATGGGAACCTGAATGACAATAAAATGTTCTAACTAGGGCTACGCATGTAAAGGACACCCTAATCATGGAAGAACAACGATGTTTGCAAGGTAAGGAGTGGGAATACATCATAGTCCATGGATGAAAATAGATCTTAGAGTTAATCAAGGGATAAGGTATAAGTGCAAAATATGCAATGGGGACCAGATCCTACCCTAAATGCAAAGGAAATCATGTTAGAATTCATCCACGACCTGTAAAATGTAGGTAAAGACACATTATATTAGTTCATATGACAAAAAATAACTTCAACTATACAAAAGTGGGTAGAAATTATTATTTTTTACTATAAATAGTTGAAAATAGAGAAAAACACATACCATTTGAGTTTTTACTGTATTTGGGCCATTTTACCTCTCTATTTCAAACAACCGGTGTGGGAAATCCGGTGAATGGTTCCTCATTCTGTGAAGTGCAGGTAATTCACATCTCCCTCTTTTTCTTTTTATTCCTTTTATTTTTAAATTTCATGTTTTAATTTTGGTTTTTAGATTGCCCTAAAAGTACCGCGCAGTAATCATAGGTAGCCCACTTTGAAAATACAATTTCGAAATGTAATTACGGGTTAATAGTGAGAAACCCGTGAATGGTTTGCATTGTACACACTGAACAATCATGAATATTGTACAGATGTGATTTTAAGCAAAATATAATGGTTAAAATGTTGTTTGGGAAAGTGACCATGGTTCTAGAGTGGTGTGAAAGAGAACATGAGGATATGGATCGTGTCACAATGGGTGTTTCAATGACTTTAAATTCTTTGCAAAGGTGCAATTTTCTCAAGTTCTATCGCACATCAAATATGCGAAAAAACGTTTGTTTTCTTGAAACATTGGTGAACCTATGGGACCATGATCTTGGCTTGGTTGGCCTCCAAGGAGAAACCTTGAAGATTATTGTAGATATATATTTCATCATTGCTTTGTCTCACAGAGGGGCACCTATTAAAATGGAGGGCATTGATCTAGGGGGTGACCCTCTCAGCGTTTAAGGTTACATCGACACATACTATGTACTAGGGACTTAGAAAATGCAGACCAAAATACCGATATCATGTATCACTAGCTTTCCTTTGAAGGTGATAGTGAGCACCATTGTTAGAGTGGCAAGATCATCTGGTTTATATTTGGATGCACAGACTCATATGTGCATAGCAGTGGAGTGCCTACAGGGGGTGATGTATGAATGGTGTTCAGGAATAGTACCGATCATGAAGAGATAGATTTTTTATTGCAGGAAAGGAAGGAAGAAGAAATTTGATTATTTCAATATACTAGTAGAGTTCTTCTTCGAGAGGGTTCCTACCCTTAGCCACGTTGTTACACTACTACCCTCCCCACCCCATGAACCTAGACTTATGCGGTGGGGTGATATATTTCTCCATCCGAGTGGTGGTGTTAGAGTCGAGAGTGGTTATGATGATTACTTCTACTCATGGTGGAGCCAACAGGTGCCCACATTGGAGCAGTTTCCCTATGCATTCTTAGACTTCCTTTCCCATCCCAAGTTTGCTCTCCCTCCTGGAGGAGCTTGGGGAGATATGTGTAATTTTTTTTTTACCTTTTTAATATTTAATTTTTATGAAATTTTATTCATAAATTTTTATATACATATGAAATCGAGTCTGATATGTTTTGAATGATATGCAAATATAGGACCTTTTTTACCAGACAGACATCCGAGGACCTTCGTTCGACCAGTGGAAGTTGGTGGTCATGGAGATATGCTCCATATTGTAGAGGGGAAGATGTCAAGGCTTACCCATGATGTCCCCACACTGAGGATGGAGAGGATTCCAATGGAAATGCAACAACCTATTGTAGGAATACCTCCATCCTAGTTGTGTCTTCTTCGAAGGGTGAATCGGGTTGTACTTTGTTATTGGGAGCCTATGGAGGAAACCATAGTTGAGGATGCCAAGGAGTATCCCTAGTTCTAGCATATGACAGGTTTTGATCTGATTTTGTATTTTAGATGTACTTATTAACATGATATTCGGATCAAACTCGATGTATATGGACATATTTTACACAGACACATATATATTTACCTCGTTATTTACATGTGTTCCAAATGTATCTGTGTATTTAATTTTACATTGTGTATGACAAATGAAAATCTAATATGTAGTTCACAAATGCATCAGTGATGGTATTTTGATTCCTTGAAATGTGATGATATGCAATGTTTTCAAAATTTCTTTCAAGCAATCTAATTCTTAAAAACTAACATAATAAAGTAGGGTGTTTCACATAGTAAATTCCATTAAGATGAGATACAACTAACTTGGATTCAAGCATGAATTCTAGGCAGGTGATACCACATGAAATGAAATCCTAAAGAATCTCAATGACATCACTATACTCGGCTACATTATTAGCTGCAAGACCTAGGAAGGAACCACTTGAGGCAACTAGTTGTCCTGTGGGTGCATAAATGACCTAGGCAGTTGAATCTAGATTTCAAGTGCGACAAATGGCACCATAAACAAACCATACAAATCACTCTGAATATATATGAAACAACACAAGCCTACGTAAGAAACACTAACCAGTGACGACCATTGTACAAAAATACACAATAATAATACAAGAAAAATAATCGTTCCTAGGAATAATACTTTTTTGAGGTAGAGCTCGTTTCGGGGCGCCAACAACTTATTACCATTGTTATCAATTAACTCGTATGCTCCCTTATTCATAAATTTTGACACAACATATGGGCATAACCACATGGATTTAAATTTTCCTTCTACTAGGGGTTCCTTGTCCTGATCCCAAAGAAAGACAAGTTCTCCTTCATAGAAAACCCTAGGTTTTACGGCTTTGTCATACTAGTTTTTTACCTGGTTCTTGTGTGCCTCATTTGTAGTGAATGCATCTTTGCGATGATCATATAGATTCTCTAAATGTAGAAAATGTTCCTCAATATCAGTAGTGTTGGGAAGTACATGAATGAAAATTTTCAAATATGGAATCTTGCATTCAACAGGCGTGACTACTTCCACCCCATGAATGAGATGGAAAGGTGAGAAAACCATGGCAGTATTCACATTTTTTCTCTATGCCCAAAGTGATTTATACATCATGATGTGCCAATTTGACCTACTCACATTTATCGTGCGCTTAAGAATGGTTTTCAAAGTCTTATTATTTGCCTCTATTTTTCCATTCTCTTGGGGGTAGAAGGAAGACAAATGGTATTGCCTAAAACCCAGCATTATAGTCAATTCAATCATCATCCCATTTTGGAAGTGACTTCCATGGTAGGTGACAATATGCTTTGCGATACCACACCTAGCAATAATATGGTTGAAAATGAAATACGTCGTCATTTCACCATCAACTTTAAAGGATTTGTTCTACCCACTTTGTGAAGTAGTTAACAACGATAATGATATACTTGTGCCCCCCAACAGACACTTGGTTGCACATCATGAAATCACACTCCCACTTGGTGAAGGTCCCTACCGTGATGATGGGGAAAAAAGGATCAGGGTGTGACCACATTTTCCTAGTGTAAAGATGACACAGATGACATCGTTTCACTGCTTCCATGCAATCTTTAAAGATGGTGGGCTAGAAATAACCGAAATGTAAAATATTTTTGGTTGTTTATAACCCATATAAATGAACCCCATGTGCTCCTTTGTGAGAATCATTCAGGACATTCTCAGCCTCCTCACAGATGAGGCATCGATGAAAGATGGAATCTACCCCTCTTCTATATAACATATCATTGATTATGAGGAAATTCTTTTTGTTTACTCTTATTTTATGTCAATATTTCCTTGAGAAGGTCACAGGACACTTCATAGTATGGATATATACTAGGATATCTTCGTACCGAGGACTAGAGTTCGAAATTAAGAAAATGTACTCATCCAGAAATGACTCATCTTCTATTACTACAATTTCTTCTGTCGGGAATTCTGAAATCAATTTTGCGAACACTAGGGACTTCTTAGACATAGTGGACTGGAAATAAAGGTAAAAATATTAGAGGATGATGATCCGTATATCAATTGTTTCCCCGACTATTCGTCAAGATAAAACATATTGGAAAGTATTTACATCTGTGACCATGATGGTTGTCCTTGGCAGAATATAGTGTCTTAACCTTTGGACGACATAAAGTAATTCCAAATCTATTTTCTTAGCATGAGAGTACCTTAGTTTAGGACTTTCTATAGCATGACTAACATAGTATACAACATGATCCTAGAGCTTGTCATCTTCCTGAACCAACAACACTCCTATCATTGACTCAAATGCGACCAAATATAATATAAAATCCTTCGTGTAGTCTGGCAAACGCAAGAGATGAGCCAATAGTAGTGCATTTTTTAATGCCTTGAAATATTGTTGTGCGGCTTAATCCCACAAGAATAGGGTATATATCTTAAGGAAGCACATGAAACCCTTAGTGATATTGGTATATTTTACTATAAATCATCAAATAAAGTTGGAATTTCCTTACAGACTTTGCAATTTCATGATAGATCGAGGAGGAGGCATATTGTCAATTGCCTCAACTTTTAAAATATACACTCATATACCTTTATTAGAAACTATGAATCCGAGTAATTATACCAAATTGATGCAGAATACACACTTATGGGGATTTAAGTGGATCTAATAATGTTTGCATCATTCAAAAATTGAGAGAAGATGATCTGGATGGTCCTTCTTCTTTCAAGAGTTTGCAGGAAGATAGTCTAAGTATGGTTCAACAATGTGCTTAATGTAGTGGAAAGAAAAAATCCTTTCCCGCTGAAAGGTTGTTCCAGTGTTTTTTAAGAAAAAGAAGCATGTTTTTATATGCAAATGTACCCAAAGGACAAATAAAATTCATTTTATGTTGGTTTTCCGGTTTGATTCGAATCTAGTTATAGCCTGAAAAACCGTCCATAAACGAAAAACACCTCACTACCCACACATGCATAAATTATTTGTTCAATGAATGGTGTGGGGTAATTAACCTTGGTACAAGATTTGTTTAAATCATGAAAAATCTGTACCGACACGTATATTCCTTTCTTTCTTGTCTACCAGAGCAGGATTAGATCCCCATTTCATTAGAGGGATTGGGTAGATGAATCCATATTTCAACAAATTTTCCACTTCAGCCTTGATGGCTACCACTTTCCGTGTATTTACAGGTCTAGGGTTTTGTCTAACAGGTTTGAAATTAGAATAAGTTTAGATTTCATGTTCTACAATCGATGGATTAATGCCTTTCATCTCCTCATATAACCAAGAAAACACGTCGCGGAATTCCTTAAATAAGGAAATGTAATTAAAAATATCTTCAAGAGAACATTTTGCACCAATATGTACATTTTCCACAACATGTGGGCTCATAGAGATATTGATCAGTATTGTCATGGAGATGTTTCCAATGTTCCCCTCACCAATTACCCCCTCCTTGGGAAAATGATTAACGGGAAGATCAACAGCTTCTGCTAGTCTCACATGGAACTCGAAATGTTCTATTTTGCTTAGTTCTTGAAGAAAGAAGGAATTGTGGTGAAGGTATTGGAAAAAAATTTCAGGTCCAATCATGGCTTCCAGAATGGATTCATCAAATGGAAAAACCATATCTAAACAATCATAAGAATATGTAGAGTTCTCTTCCCATGCAGGAAAGTAGGCTTCATCCGACTCTTCTAAGACTGGAGTAGTTGTGATGGAATCAACGGAAGCATAATATATAGCTTGATAAGATACCTCTATTGTTGATAGGGGCACTTGAGCTTCTTCTTACCAAGGGAGGACCTAGGGGTCAGTTTTATCCACAATCGTAGAGATATTCTTCCCAACACTCATTGAACCTAAGTAATTTATGGGATATAGTATATCGAATGTTTCCTTCAATGATGTATACATTCCAACTCCCAAAATTTCATTTTCTGGATGTGACTAATCAATAAAGGGTACAGAAGAATCAGTGGTCTCCAAATGCCCTTTCGATTATAGTCAACTGGTCAACTGTGACTAGTTTTCCTTCATGTGGAAACACAAGGACTCGGAAGATGAACGAAGGAATAACGCACATTGCATATGTACAACTTCTCCCCAAAAGTAGATTATAGTCCAAAGGAGCATCAACCACTTCGATTTCAATAGAGACTACTCTCTTTTCTAGTTTTATTTCAAAAGATGGTAAGCTAACATGCAGATGAAAAGACCTTCAGTCGAAAGCAGTCAACAAATTATTTGATGGGATCAACTCAGGTTATCCCAGAGCATTCCAGCATGAAATCGACATCATGCATGTGGAATCACCTTCATTAATTACCATTTGTCCAATGGTTTTTCTTCCATGAACGATATCAATAGCAAAGGCCACATGGTATGGTAGGAGTCGTTTAAAATCAGAAATATTAAACTTAGCCAACAGGCTCGCGGAGTCCATAATGCCTATAAATTCTAAGAGTGCATATCGTTGTGAAGGAAAACTCTGTAGCACTTATAAATCCGACATTGCTCAAAGTCTTTGGGATAAATCATCTATAATAGAGTATTTCAAAGCAGCCCTTTCATTAGGGTTATGAAATATCTTCTTAAATACACCTTTAGGTATCTTAGTCATGGGTTCAGCCAGTTTTTCAATTGTAAGTGGGGTTGAAAATTCAGCAGTTGACTTATATTTTTGTTGAGTCTCAGATTCATAATTTTTTCTCTGTTTTGTAACAAAGTACTGGATTATACCATATTAATATAATACTAATTAGTGGGAGGAGCACCTGGTGTGTCCCCGACATATTTTGAACAAGAAGCTGCATTCTATCCTTGGGGAAATGGATCCTTCAGTATAGGTGGTTGTTGTTGTTTTAGCATTCTAAGGTGAGAGGATGGAAGCCTTGGCTTCCTCCACTGTAGACTGCTTCACTGATAGATCATGGATATTCTTAGCTAGTGACTCTATAGTGGGTGTGTCTATTGAACCTAAAACACCATCGGCATACCAGGGTCCAGGATTGGGTTTGGAAAAGTCTGTTTTAGACCTCGACTCTTCAAGGATAATATCATAAAGAATCCCATATTGAGCATAGATCAAATCTAGTTGGTTGGCCCTAAGAATGGCTTCTTCCTCTATAGTCATTCTCGATGTGGAAATGTCTTTTGAAATATAAGGTAGTAAATACTTAGAAACCCATTCCAATAAGAACTCGAGAGGAATATTGGCTTTGATGAGCCTCTTTCTCGTTATCCACTCTAGAATGTGATCGGATATATGAGTTCCCTTGTTTTGTCAAAATATTGATAAAAGGTCTGTGTTGACATCATATTGGGAAAGAAGTTGAAAGTGATTCAAGAACATGATTTTTAAGTCAAGAAAACTATAGTATGCAGTCGATGAGAGTTCAATGTACCACTTTTCCGCTACACTAGTCATTGTTTTTTGAAATAGCCTCAACCTAATAGAATCATCATTCAGTGAGTTGGAAGAGCACCATAAATGGAATGTCATGACATGGTCACCTGAGTCCTCACTAGTTTTCCCTTCAAAATTAGGAGCGTCTGAAGGTATTTTAATGGGGAAAGGAGACCAAGTCAAATCATGGTGCATGGGATCATTCATTAGTTTTGATAAGTCTAGCAAGTTTGAAGTTTCCAGAAAAGGAATTCTTGGCATAGCAGGAGTTTGGTATTGAGGAGTCTAGGGTGAGGAATTACTTGCACCAAGGCTCCCAAATGAGAAGTTGGGGTTTCCCCTAGCCACTGGTTGTGATGTAGTAGCATTATTTTGGAAAGGGTTCCACTCGAATGCTAAAGTATTACTAACTTGTGGTGCATGGTATGTTGTTCGGACTATTCCAGCCGAAGATGGAGTGGAAAAAGTAGGAGATGAGATCCCCCCACTAAACAGTGAGAAAGGAGAGATCCCAAATGGAGCAACTGAAACTTGACTAGAGGTTTGAAATCTAAATATTGTAAAGTGGTTTTGGTTTCCGGATGACACACCAACATAAGTAGGTGATGGACCTATGTAAGGTGTATATGGAGGAGTGTTCTTCCATTCCATGAAAATCCTTGAACAAAAGAAGTGGAAACCACTAGGACCACTTTGATTATTTTTTTAAGAATGGAGAAGAAGTAAAAGGTGCACTGGGTATCCCAGTAACCACCCCACCAAACTAACCTATAATGTTTAAAGGTTCTAAGGGACTAACCACTCAAGAACTATGAGATAGGAGAGTTGGAAACTTCAAAGACACTATAGGTGCAATAGATGCATTAGGTCTTGGAGAACTCACTGGTGGAGAAGAGACACTTACCACCATCACAGCTAAAGTTGGGGTAGACATGCCTTATCCTAAACTAGACATACCTAAAATCAAAGGAAAACCAAACTCAGGTGAACTAAAAGGACGAACTTGAACTAAAACAGGGTCACTTAAATCAGTGAGAGGTGTATTATAACTTCTTGCAAACTTGTCATCTTGTAGATATTCTATCTCTAATGATGGAACCTGTGTCTGAGTATATCTAATTTCTAGTTCACCTGGAACTTGACTAACTCCTGTCAATTCAAAAGAACCATCTGTATCTAGTATCTTCCTTCGAGGTGGTGGTGGAGGATCCACTACTGGAAGTGGAGGAAGGTTTTGCAACCTTCTAGACCTACGGGGAGGTTGGTCCTCCAAAACTAAAAATTTAGATGACACACCTAAATGTCAAACTAAATCACAAACAAGCCACATGTCACACTAAAAAAATATCCTAAATATCACAAACATAGGCAGGTGATAGATACACCTTCCAATGGAACGCCATGGATTATTAGGGCCTAGAACAAACCAGAGAGGATCAAAGAGTAGTTACTTGGTGTCTCATGATGAGTTTTCTGGGTGCAAGATTTTGAATCACCAAAACACCCTCCAAAATTTTCAACTAAGGTTACCTCCCAAGTATACCCTATGTGCAATGAAAATAACCTTCCACTACCACCCGTGTGACAACCTAAGGTCTGGATACTAAGGCTACCAAAATTACAACGATATTTCGGTGAAAATGTCCTAGGTATGAATGGTGTGCATGGGAAAGGTATCTAAGCCCAAAATTCTAATAGCACCAGCACCTAAGAGGGCCCAAAAGGTGGTACTGAAAGAACCCTCTCATGCACAACAATCTTGGTTTATTCTTAGAGGAAGTATTGGAGGGATATCTCTGCAACTAATCCCTCACACGACCTTGTACTTAACTCTCGTGTGAGAGGATATTTTTGGTTGATCTCTTGTAAACTTGGTTTTAAATAAATATTGACCACTAAGTCTAAGTTTAAATTCTCTAGGATAGTTAAAAAGTTCCGTAATCCAAGAACCTAGCCTAAGCTAGTTAATGTAGAACCTAAAAAGAAAAAAATTACTAATAAATTTTATATTATGTGTTATTTTTAAGGCTTATATTACTCAAGGTGTCGAAAGTGAAACTCATGATGTTTTGACTCAACATTGAATTAAAGGTTATGTAAAAAATTTCAAAAAAAATGCTATTAAGAATGTTTTTCCCTTTTTCTTTTTTGAAACAAATGAAAATTCTAAGCAACTTTGAAACACAAGACTTTTTGTATTTTTTTTCTTTTTTGAAAATGATGGAAAAAAGGGTACAATGAGCCTAAGCTAGAGCTAACTATGCAGCTACCAATGCTTTGTTTTTTTTTCTTTTCAAAAATCAAAATTTGATGCAAATAATGCAACTAATCTAGACTAACTTGAATATGTAGAAATGCAAGAAATAAACATTTAGATCTTTAAAATGACGAACATTAACAAGCATTGTAGAGATGAACTAATCCTTACCTGGGATGAACTACCGAATTTGAAATACAAGTAGATCAAAAACTTGGTTAAAAGTGACACATTCATACCACTACCAAAGCAATCAGATGCAGTTAAGCATGTTGGCAGACAGTTCTGAGGATAATTAGTTGCACACACGAGGACTTCACTTAGTGAACCTCTCATATAGCACATGTGATCATGGGATATTAAAGAATACCCTTAATTTCCAGAGATATTGACCCAAACTCTTTTTTTTGAAACCCCCTCCCAATACTTAAAACCTCGTCCCCACCCCTATTTATACCTCAATCCTTATAAACCACCCTACCCACCCCTACCTTAAACTCCTCATCACCCCCAATACCTGCAATATATTGGTTCAATTTTTGATAATTTTAAAACCCACAATATGAACTAACGTGATAGGATATTGGTCAATAAGTGAATCCCCTGTGGTTGCACAACATCAAGGATGTTGTGCAAGGTCGAAGATACCGCACAAGGGTGAAAGTTGGCGCGCAAGGAGGTTTGGTCATGTTTTGAGTATTTCGGTCACATTTTGTATATGCTGGCCATATTTTGTATATTTTGGTCATTATTTTGTAGCTTTTGGTCCAAGTAGTTAAGAATTTTATCGAAGTGGACCATTGATATAAAGGCGCAAGCTGATAAGTAGATCTAGGATTGTAAATGTTGAAGAATCAAGGGGATATTATCTCAAATCCTTGGATATATTTTGTGAATCATTGCGATATCTGAACTGTGGAACTATTTTGAGAACCTGTGTTTTGATGCAAATTTAATATGATATGACAGATATTTGATGGAAACATTTTGTATTTTTACTTCTTTTTGTTTTCCTTCTTTCTACGATGTGATATGAATGGATGGATATTGAAAAATGATGTGGTTCTTCGATGTGTTTAATAATGTTACATTGGTAGAATTGTTTATGCATCGATTCCGCTACTGTGATTGGAATATGTTGATGCAATCTAATGAATGTTGATATGGTTTTCTGCTAAATGAAACAATGATTGGATCTATGAGGTAGTGATGAAATAGTTAAATAATAGATGCATAATACTCCTTATCACAGAAACATGGTTTTGATAGTTTTTTGTCGAACATCTTGGGTGAGACCTCATCTACTCCATGGGTGTTGTTGGACAGGGTAAAACCTGTTTGGGTCAGTGCTCAAGGAGATCGCTATGTTAAGGGTGTTGACAGAGAGTGAACCTCTATTGAAATACATGTGTCTACAAATGGTTCTATTGTTGGGACCATAGTGCACGGAGAAGGAGGACATGTTGTGGCATCCGACGAGACCAGATATTTAAGATTGATTTGTTAGAATAATCAAACCCATAGTATTACCCACTTAGACATTAATTCATTTATTTTTGTCTTATTTGCCTAGTTCATGAGTCCCACCATGTTCAAGTTGCTAATTGCCTATCCATAGAGGTCAAAATTGCCATCTTTGACTCATGTAGTGCTTGGGAAAGCCTTAGGAATCAAATCTGCTTTATTCTTGGCCTCCTAGGTGCCCTTCTGCTTTTTCTGCTTTATTGCCTGCTTTTTCAGTGTTTTAAGGCACATAGGAAAGCAAGACTAGGTGAGGTGAACTTTTTTTTTGCCCCTTTCATCCTCCACTCTTTCCTCCATGAAAAAGCATGTATGAGCTGCCACTCCACCACTCATTATCTTTCCCATGAACCCTTTCCAATTCATGAGCCTCATGACAGATTTGGGATCAGCTTTTTACACCTATGGGGGATTTGCCTATTTTGGGTAAGCCTGCTTTATGCTAGTTTTGGATGCCTCCTTATGCATTCAATCTCTTGATGTATTCTATATATTTAGAAACCTATGTTATTACAGGGTTGGCTATTGTACACTCAGTTAATATAATTTTGTGTTACAGGTCCATATTCAGTCTCCATTGTTAGCAATTTTGCATGATCAATTGATAATTGTTGTGGGTAAAATTAATCTATTGCTGGCCTGAATTTCTACATGGTATCAGAGCCATTGTAGGTTGTTACTCTCCTTCAAAAATTGTTTTTCAGGTTCGACATCAAGACTGGGAGCCTTCTACTGACAACCGGGACATATTTTCTAAAGCTATGGATTCACAGAAAACTATCTTGACTCCCTTCAACTATTTTGAATGGAAAGCAGAGATGGAGATATTGTTGAGAGAGAAAGGCCTCTACAGGGTGACTATGGAAATAGAATTAGATCCCAATGCAACTGCAGAGAAGATCAAATGGCACATTCGGAGAGATGAGGCCTATGGCCTCCTATGTCTCAGTATTTCCCGAGACCTCCTTTTCCATCTCGATGGATTAACTTCACCGTATCAAGTATGGGAGAAGCTTTCTGATATTTTTGGAAAGACATATGAGATGAGGGGACATCAGATAAAAAATGAGCTGATTTCTCTGAGTCCCAGTAGCTTTGAACCCCTGCAGCTATATTTCTCCAAGTTCAAAGCACTAGTTTTGCAACTAAAGCAGTGTGGTATCGAAAAGAAAGATGATCAGCTCATATTGGCCATCCTGTTGAAGCTAGGACCTGATTACTCAGTCTTTGTTTCGACCTTATATGCCACAAAAATCACAACTCGAACCTGGAAGATGCCTAGCCTTGCATATTTCATGGAATCTCTCACACAAGAACAGGACAAGCTGGTGATGATGGGCACCATCAAACCATCCAAAGATCAAGCTTTGATTGCTGGAGATTTGAGGGTGGATTCAAAAAGCAAAAAGAAAGCTAAAAATCCACTTGAGCAAAGAAGAGACAAGAAGCAGTCTCCAGAGGATCAACAAGGTCCCAAGAAAAATACCCAGAAGAAGAAAAACAAAGGTGAAATGAACAAGTGCTCATACTGTTTGAAGGGCAATCACATTGAAAGCTCTTGTATGAAAAAGCAGATTGATATGCTGACCAATCTCCTGGAGAAGAATGGCATCTCCCTTCCAGAAAGCTCAAAGAAGAGAGAAGGAGGATCAAGTTTCGATGACAGAGAGAGATTTCATGCTCTAGTTGCTGGCACATCAAGCTCACCCAGTTTTATCATAGATTCTAAAGCTTCAAGACACATGGTTTCGACTAAGGAGGCCTTCTCCTCACTGGATATGTCGAAAGGACCATCTATTGTACTGGGAGATGACTCTCTCACTGAAAGTAAAGGAAAAGGAAGGATAGATCTTGATCATGGTAACTTCAACAATGTGCTGTATGTCCCTGGTCTCGCCTCCAACCTTCTGTCAGTGTACCAGATGACCCATACTGGGTCTCCTAAGAAAGTCATATTCTCCCCCAATGAAGTTGAGATCATAGAAATTTCAAGTGGTAGAGTCATTGCAAAAGGAGTAGCGAATCATGCTCAAAAGGTATACATGTTTTCACACTTCCTACCTTACTCAAACCCCTCTGCTCTTCGTATCCATGCTAATGAAGCTAGCAAGCTATGGCATGAAAGATTTGGCCATCTAAATTACAAGTATCTGTCTGATCTTAGTGAGAAAGAAATGTTCATAGGGCTGCCCAAGATAAAAATTTCCAAAGGAGTCTGCCAAGGCTGTATCCTAGGAAAACACCCAGAGCATAAGTTTGAGAAAGCTAGTCATGAGAGAACCTCTGCACCCCTCGAGCTGATTCACAGTGATGTTGCTGGCCCATTCCCTCATATGTCCATGAGTCAGGCCAAATATGCATTGACCATTATTGATGATTTTTCCAAGTATTGTTGGGTTCACTTCATGAAACACAAGTCTGAAGTTTTTGGCCTATTCAAAGTCTTTAAGGCTTTGGTTGAAAACCAGTGTGGAAGGAAACTCAAGGTCCTCAGATCTGACAATGGTGGTGAGTATGTCAAGTCTGAGTTTATTAACTATTGTGCAGATGCAGGTATTCAGATGCATCATTCTATCCCCTACACACCACAGCAAAATGGTGTTGCTGAGAGGAAGAACAGATCACTGAAGGAGATGGCAACATGCATGATGGAGGCCAAAACTTTGCCACCAAAGTACTGGGACGAAGATATCAACTATGCAGCCCATATTCAGAATAGGGTGCCTCACAAACAGCTTGATGGCATGACTCCCTTCGAAGCATGGAGTGGGCACAAGCCAGATGTGACCCATTTCAGGATTTTTGGCTCAAAGGCATGGGCTAGAATCCCGACAAAGAAGAGAAAGGCTTTGCAGCCCCAAAGCCAAGAGTGTCTTTTTGTTGGATACTCTGAAGATTCAAAAGGGTACAAGTTGATAAACTTGAGAACAAACAAATCCTTCATTGAAAGGTGTGTTCAGTTTGAAGAAGAACCCCTTGTAGAAGTGGAAATTGGTGAAGCCTCTTCACCACCTGAACCTCGAGAACTAAGTAAAGAGTTTGTTGAACATGCTGATTCTGATTTTTCTGATGGAGATGAGTTTATTTCAGACCCAAACAGCCCCACAAGTCCTAAATGGGAATCCAAGACACTACATGCAGCAGGTGAGCTAGCTGGGGATCCCAATGACCCAAGGAGGACTAGATCTCAATTTGAGAGTGGTCTGTGCATGAAGGATCCTATGTTTGCTGAAAAATGCTATTTGATGGTGGAGTCTGATCCTCAAAAATATGAATAAGAATCAGGAGATCCAATATGGAAAGCTGCCATGAAGGAGGAGTTCAGTTCACTCCAGAAGAGCAACACATGGGAGCTAGTGGATCTTCCTCCAAGGAGAAAACTAGTACAGTGTAAGTGGGTCTATAAGACCAAATTTGATGATGATGGTTCACCACTTAAGTACAAGGCTATATTGGTAGCTAAAGGCTACTCACAGGTTCATGGAATCGATTACAATGAGACCTTTTCCCCAGTGGCAAAGATGGATTCCATCAGGCTAGCTCTAGCCATTGCAACCTCAAGGCAATGGGAGGTACATCACATGGATGTAAAATGTGCCTTTCTGAATGGATATCTCACTGAGGAGATATATATGCAGCAGCCTCAAGGTTTTTCTACTAACCCTTCTCTTGTGTGCAGGTTGAGAAAGTCATTGTATGGGCTAAAGCAAGCCCCCAGGGCTTGGTATGCCAAGATAGATAGCTTCTTGCTATCTCTGAATTTTGTTCGGTGCAAATCAGATCCAAATGTATATTTGAAGTCTGTTAATGGTTAATTAATGATCATTGTGTTATATGTTGATGACCTCCTCATTACAGGAAGCTCATAGGCTGAGATTGCTTCCTTAAAAGGAGCTATGAACCAAGCCTTCTCCATGACAGATTTGGGGCTCTTAAGTCAATTTCCGGGGCTTGAGATTGCTCAAACCAAAGATGGAATAAAGGTGCACCAGTCCAAGTATGCTTTGGATTTTCTGATCAAATTCAGAATGCAAGACTGCAAAGCAGGCAAAACTCCTTTCCTTTGAGGAGTAAAGCTGGAGGAAGATGATTCTCCACCGATGGTAAACAATACACTGTATAGACAATTGATTGGATGTTTATTGTATTTGACACATAATAGACCTGTTCTTTGTTATGCAGTAAGTGTGGCTTCTAGATTCATGGATCAGCCTCATTAGATCCATTGGAAAGCAGCCAAAAGGATCCTTAACTTTGTTCAGGGAACAAGGACACATGGGATCTTCTATAAGGCAAAATCTGATCTTGATTTGATTGGATTTACTGACAGTGATTGGGAAGGTGATAGCACAGATAGAAATTCCACTTTAGGGTATGTGTTCATGCTTGCAGAAGGGCCAATCAGCTGGTCAAGCAAGAAACAGAGTGCCATTGCACTCTCATCTACAGAAGCTGAGTACAGAGGAGTTGTTAATGCAGCAACTCAGTGTTTATGGTTGCAGGGTTTACTTGAAGAGTGTGGTTTCGAACCTGAGTACTCAACTACCATCTACTGTGATAACCAGAGTACCATTCGAGTCTGCAAAGATCCAGTTCAGAAGCAGAGAACCAGACACATTGAGATTCACATGCACTACATCAGAGAGCTTGTGCATGATGGCACCATTCACCTACTCTTCTGTTCATCTTCAGAACAAGTAGCTGATATCTTCACCAAAGCATTTTGTTAGAAGACCTTCAGCAATCTCAAATCACTGCTGGGGATTGCTGATCATGATATAAAGGCATGAGTGGAGACAAGATTCTACAATTTTGTTTATAGTCCATGTTTAAGGGAGGATTTTCCCAAGTTGGTTTTGCCTCTTTCCTTGGTTCATATGGACTTGCAGTATGTAAAGGGTGACTAAGCCTTGTTTCTAGGCCCTATATTTTGATTTATTACTCATAAAATCAGGCTTAAGGGGGGGTGTTAGAATAATAAAACCCATAGTATTACCCACTTAGACATTAATTCATTTATTTTTGTCTTATTTTCCTAGTTCATGAGTCCCACCATGTTCAAGTTGCTAATTGCCTATCCATAGATGTAAAACTTGCCATCTTTGACTCATGTAGTTCT
>LPNX010781263.1:29358-61546 GCA_001517045.1 Pseudotsuga menziesii | reverse complement strand
GTTTTAAGGCACATAGGAAAGCAAGACTAGGTGAGGTGAACTTGTTTTTTGCCCCTTTCATCCTCCACTCTTTCCTCCATGCAAAAGCATGTATGAGCTGCCACTCCACCACTCATTAGCTTGCCCATGCACCCTTGCCAATTCATGAGCCTCATGACAGATTTGGGATCATCTTTTTACACCTATGGGGGATTTGCCTATTTTGGGTAAGCCTGCTTTATGCTAGTTTTGGATGCCCTCTTATGCATTCGATCTCTTGATGTATTCTATATATTCAGTAACATATGTTATTATAGGGTTGGCTATTGTACACTCAGTTAATATAATTTTGTGTTACAGGTCCATATTCAGTCTCCATTGTTAGCAATTTTGCATGATCAATTGATAATTGTTGTGGGTAAAATTAATCTATTGCTGGCTTGAATTTCTACATGATTCAACCAGAAGGCTCAAGAATTTGCAGTGGGAGAGAATCAGAAACCTCAATTAATGATATAACAATGGCTAGGAAGGTATCTGTATTTTGTTCTCAATGAGTACTTTTATTCTCAGTTTCTTATCCTCTTGTATGAGTGGTTGGCATAGTTGACCTATCAGAAGACAAATTTTCAAGGGGGCGGACCCACTTGCTGGACCCTAGAGTTGATCCAACAACTACAAGAGGTAGATAACAGAGTGTCAAGGGATATTGAAGGTTGGCTTGAAAACATATGGGAAGGCTACATTACTGATTTTTTGGTCGGCATAGTCAAATATTATAGCGACGTGGAGAGGGAGTTCTTCAAAGGATAAAAAGGTAGGTTTTTTTTATCATTGCAAATTTCAATTAAGATGCTCATCTATGAAAAAGGAATATTGAAAATGAACTCTGACGAGTAGATCCCTGGTGTGCAAAGGCTATGGGTACCACGGAGATGAGGGTTGGATGGAATGATATGAGGTAGATGGATGGGAGTTACAAAGATACTGTGAGGGAAGCTGAGGAATGAAGTGGTCTTCTGCGAAGTGGAGTAAGGTTTCAACAAGAGAAGAGGAAGATGATTGAAGAGAGTCCTACTGTAACTAAAACAAGAGGCTATGAGAGAATATCAAAAGGGACAAAGTGACCCTACAAAGACGAAAGAGATGAACATGATACACCCAAGCTCGAGGAAAGAACAACCCAGAGAAACAATGAAACCACACCTCCGTGCACTACACTACACTTGGGACGAAATATGATCTCAACACCAAGTTGTCCAACATTTCAGCAACACTCTAATAGTATCATATTGCTGAATGTAGGAAGAAGGCCCAGGATGAAGGGCATGTTAGAAAATAGGACCGTAGAGCAATAAAAAATATATAGTTAAATCATTAAACAAGATGCAAAACACATTTAACACACTACAAAGAGACACAGATATAACATGGCTACATCCACACAGAAATTTCCATTCCTTTTATTAGCATCCAAAAAGATGAAGGGATACAACCTGCATCAACTCTGCTGCACTTCCTCTTCACACTCTCACAGTCTCTCTCACACAATCACAGAGATTATTTACGATACAATACAATACAATACCATACCATACCATACCCAGCTATATTACAATGCTTTTCTTTTATAGGGGAAATGCCATGGGAAAATAGTACGGTTAACCCAATACCATGGGTACACAAAATTGTTGTCCAAAAAACATACCCTGGGGTTTGGGGCAATGCCCCGAACCACCATTTTTGGGGTGCTTCCACGAAACCCAAATTTTGGGAACAAGTGTACAGTAAAACTTGGGTACAAACACGACTGAATGACATCTCTGAATCTAGAATATCAGGCTCTACAACCAACAATATCCCACTTGAAGATGGATCACAACAACTCCACTGCTACTGCACTTGCTGGACTATGCTCTAGACCTTAGACTTGGCTAATTTCGTATTTTCACCTTCATGCTTGAAGGACAACAGAAACAGAGCAGGAACTCACTTTCTCTCTGGTTACTCCCTTTGTCAACATGTCTATAGGATTATGGCTAGTATGTATCTTTTCCAATTTTAACAGTTCTTCATCTAGAACAGATCTTATGAAGTGGTACTTGAGCTGTATATGTTTAGTATTCGAATGGAAGGCTGAGTTCTTTACAAGATGAATGGTATGTTAGTGATTGAGAAAAATATGAATAAACTTGAACTTGAAAACTTTAATCCATAATAACAGTGCATATAAATCACATCAATAATTCAAATATATAAATCAAACCATAGAACACAGAATTTACCCTGGAAAAACCCTCCATTGATTCAGACGATGAAAAACCTAGCAAATGATCTTTGAGTATGATAGATTAGTAGTAGAGAATTATTACAACACAATAGAATATTTCTTTCACTGAGAGCACTAGAGAGAGGAGATCGAATGGAACACTGTATCTAACTTGCCAAGTGCAAAGCACTTTAATAACAAGTCAAAGTAGGTTTTACAACAAAAATATAATGGTTGCATGTAGCAACAACTTGTTAACACTTAGAAAATTGATCCATATTTAATCATGTACCTCATACTGATATGGTGTCAACATGGTACTCTATAATTATCTTCCACATGAAGATATGTGCCTTCCATTAATTAACTAACTCTATCTAAGTAGTTAACTGATTTGAACTGAATGTAACTGAATAGTAACTGAACATAACTGAATGTAACTTAATAGAACTAGTGCATATCCATTAGTGTTTATTTACAATAACCATTTTCATAAATTAAGGATTTTAACCCTTAATTGGCTAAACTTGTTCACCATAATTGCAATTGCAATTCTCTCTCTATCTATGTGCTTATATTAAATATCTCTGCATGGTCCATGTGTGTTTTCATTAATTAATCATATCATACTCATAAGATCGTTTCCGAACCTATGATCATATGTATTTCCCTGGGTCTTATAGTCATATGCTAAAGTAAATCACTCTAGGGGTAGCTAATCCCTAAAGGAGACTTGTAGAACCTATTAACCATGACTATCAATACATCACATAGTATATATACTTTACATAGTAAAGTACACCACCTCACAACATGAGGATATTCATAGGAGTACACAAGCCTACTGTCCACCTCAATCACATCAAGATATCAGTAGGACTACACAAGCCTACTATCCATCTCAATCATATGAGGATATTCATAGGACTACACCAGCCTACTGTCCACCTCAATCATATGAGGATATTCGTAGGAATACATAAGCCTACTCTCCAGCTCAATCATATGAGCATATTCGTAGGACTACATAAGCCTATTGTCCAGCTCAATCATATGAGGATATTCGTAGGACTACACAAGCCTATTGTCTAGCTCAATCATATGAGGATATTCGTAGGACTACACAAGCCTACTATCCACCTCAATAATATGAGGATATTTGTAGGAATACATAAGCCTACTATATTGATATTACTCACAATACTTTACAACATCACCACCTCAATCATATGACAATATTCATAGGACTACACAAGCCTACTATCCACCTCAATAATATAAGGATATTCGTAGGACTACACAAGCCTACTATATTGATATTAAAAGACTGGAGAATTACTCCCGATGCTGTAATCTCAACACTCCCTCTCAGTGAGGGAGACATTCTCTGCCATACCAAGCTTATCTCAGAAGTGTCTAAAATTCATCACAAACAGAGTCTTTTTCATCACATATGTAATCTACTCCTCAGTAAACACATACGAAATTTTTACCATACCTTTATAGACCATGTATCGAATGAAGTGATACTTCATTTCTATGTGTTTCGATTTGTCATTAAACACAGGATTATTAGAAAGCTTTATACAAATTTGGTTGTCACACCTATCCACTGTAGGTTCTATATTTATACTGAGTAATCCTCCAAGTAAATTTGTTATCCACACTGCTTCTCTGCAAGGAGTGCTAGGGGAAATGTACTCAGCCTCTGCTGTACTTTGGGAAACTGAGCCCTGCTTTCTGCTAGACCAAGAAATCATAGCAAAACCCAAGTTGAAACAGTATCCAGAAGTGATATTTCGATCAACAATGTTGCCACCCCAATTAGAATCAGTATATCCAAGCAATAAAACTCCTCCATTGGAGGCATACCTGAGTCCATAATCAATTGTACCATGGAGGTACCTCAAGATGTGCTTACCTGCAACCCAATGTCTGTGTCTAGGATCAGTCATGAACTGACTCAAGATGCTAACTGCATAGCAAATGTCTGGCCTTGAGTGTACCAAGTATATCAACGAGCCAATCAACTGTCTATATAATGTGGGGTCCACTGGATCTGATCCAGTCTCAATCTCATGGATTTTCCTCAAATTGGAATCCATCGGAGTGCTTATGGATTTAAAATCCACCATGCCAAATCTTCGCAAGATGTCCACTATGTACTTCCCTTCATATAGAAATATCTCTTCATTCCTCTGCCAAATCTCAATACCTAGGAAGTAGTGCATAAGACCTAATTATTTAATCTCAAACTCTGAGGTAAGCTCCCTCTTACACTCAGCAATCAATTTTTCCTCTGCAATGAGGAAAATATCATCAACATATTGAACCAGCATCAAAGGCAGGCTCTCCACTACTTCGAAGTACAAGTTGGAATCTGGATCACTTTTCAAGAAACCCAGTTTCTGAAGGTAACTGTATATTCTGGCGTACCAAACTCGAGGAGCTTGTTTTAACCCATACAATGCTTTCTTCAACTTGCAGACATGGGATTACTTCCCATGTATCATGAAACCATTAGGATACTCAATGTAAACTTCTTCTGCAATCTCACCATTGAGGAAGTCAGTCTTCACATCCATCTGGTGAAGCTTCCATCCTAATACTCATGCAAGTGAAATAATAGATCTAATAGTAGTATACCTGGCCATTGGAGTGAAAGTATCCTCATAGTCAATGCCCTCTTTCTGAGAGAATCCTCCAGAAACAAATATGGCTTTGAATTTGTCCATGCTACCATCTACAACATGTTTTATGTTGTAAATCCATATGGAAGTAACAACTAAATTCCTCTCGGGCCTGGGAACAATATCCCAAACATCATTCTTCGGGATAGAATGATACTCCTCTATCATAGAATATTTCCATACTTGTTTCTATGCAGCCTCTTCATATGATGAAGGCTCAAAGTCACTAATGTTTCTAATTAATGCAACATATCCTAAATATCTATCAGGATGCATATGCTTTCTGTAAGTCCCCAATGGTTCTCCATGCTTCTCAACATCTCTCAATATATCATGGCACCATGCTGCCCTCCTATTTGTAGGAGGTTCATTAACCAGTTCAACTGGTTCATCAACGACATGTAACTATGTAGGATCTACTGGATTCTCCCTCTGAATCTCAGAAGGGGAAGAATCGTTCTCATGATTTTCTAAAGTAGGAATATTAGTCTCATCTATCTGTAGATCACATTCAAGCTATGTTGACTGCTTGAATGTTGCCTCCTCACAGAGAGTCACATCCCAACTTACCTGAACATGTCTCTCACCAGGTACATAAATTCTGAAATATTTGGAGATCCCACTGTAGCCAACAAAAGTTCCCTTCTTTCCAGAAGGTTCCATCTTGGTTCTCTTTTCTTTTGGAATGTGAATATACATAGAACATCCAAAAATCTGAAGATGTGACATGTCTAGTTTTTCACCACTGAACACCTCTTCAAGTGTTTTCTCATCAAGAACTACATGCAGACTTCTGTTCTGAATGTACACTACTATACTAGTAGCTTCTGCCCATAAATAAGTTTAAACATCCTGATCATGTAACATGGATTTTGTAGCCTCACAAATAGTTCTATTCTTTATCTCTGCAACCCCATTCTATTGTGGGTTGTAAGGAACTATTAATTGTCTACATACCCCTGCATCACTATAGAAATCATAAAAGGAATTTGATTCAAACTCTCCTCCATTATTAGACCTTAGGGCACGGGTATACCTACTTGTTTGGTTTTCTACTAAGGATTTAAATTCTTGGAATTTACTTAATGTTTCACTTTTGTCTTTCATGAAGTAAATCCAAGCCTTATGGGAGAAACCATCAATGAATAAAGCATAGTAAAGGTACCCACTGAGGGAGGGGTAGACATGGGTCCACATAGATCTGAATGTACTAAGTCAAGGATGCCTTTAGATCTAGTATGGATGCTACACAAAAAAAATTTAACGTTATTTCTTAAAGCACAACCTCGATAGATAGAATCATGAACATAATCAAAACTAGGCATACCTTTCACCATTCACTATAAACTAGGAAGTGCTCTGAAGTGAAGATGTCTGAGTCTCCTATGACAAAGCTTACATGGGTTGATAGTATGATGTACCATGGCTGAAATAATATTTCCTGTGACCTTGTAGATTCCTCCTTCTCGAACTCCGAAAATAACAGTAGTATCAAGGTTCTGGTTCTTCGGCCATAAGTATACTTGATTCTCCATGAAGATCAGACAGAAGACTTTATCTTCAAGGACAGAAATAGAGAGTAAATTTTTCTTCAATCCAAGAACATACAAAATTTCATCCATATGTATCATCTCTCTTGAATTTAACTGGAATGATGTGGATCCAATTCCTAGGATTGGATATGTAGAATTGTCTCCCAATTCTACCATGCATGAGAATTGTTTCTCCTTTATATTGGATAGTGCACCCTTGTACGTTGACATGTGCTTGGAAGAACCATTGTCGATTACCCATGTATCTTCTCCTATGATGATGGATACAAACAAAGAAGAGACAAGATAAGACTCTCTTCTAGTCTCTTTCTCTTCGGGTGTAATCTTGTGTAATGTTTCTTCTACCGTAGTGGAGGCATGAAACTTTCCTTGATCCTTCTTCCTTTTATTGAATTCTCTTGCAAAGTGACCTTTCTTTCCATAGTAGTATCATTTAAACTTTGATTTTTCAAAGTTCTTTTGAATCTATTTCTTCTTTGAATGAAAGTATTTCTTGGGACTGAAAGGATTCTTCCCTTTCTTAGTCCTAGCCATGAGAGCTATATTCTCTTCTTTAGTGTGCAGTGTTTTGTTCTGGATGTGCCCTTCTTCTTGAATGCATTCATGCCAGAGTATTTTGAAATTGGGCTTCTCTTCTCTTCCATTTACCGCAGAAAGAAAGGTATCCCATGAGGCAAGGAGCCCATCAATGGTGGTTTGAAGAAGATCATACTCATTTGTCTCCACAACAATGCTTTCTAGTTGATCCTTCACTTGTGATATCTTTGTGAAGAAACATGCCACGGTCTCATCCTTCTCCATCTTCATGTTGCACAACTTGTTCTTCAAAGCCCTATTTTGAGTAGGAGCCTTCTTCTCATAGAGATTCATGAGTGTGTCAAAACACTCCTTTGATGTCTTCAATGGAGTGATCATTGACATGAGATTGTCTTTCACGGAGTCATATATGATCCACTTTTCCTTTGCTTGATTGTTTTTGTAATTTGTCCTTCCTATATTTGTAGTGGGTTCTTCGATCACAGAGGTCACAAAAGTGTCTAGATCATGTTCTTCTAGAATGTTGAACACCCTCACCTTCCATGTATTGAATTTGGATGTTACTTCAAGTTTGTATTCTAGTCAGATGGATATAGAAGCAATTGCTTCATCCTCTTGCTCAATGCTTCAAGATCATGCGGAGGATTAGAGTGTTTGCACAAAACTAATCTTATTCACGCCCTTACTCTAATACCATGTTAGTGATTAAGAAAACTATGAAGAAATGTGAACTTTAAAACTTTAATCCATAATTACAGTGCATATAAATCACATCAATAATTCAAAGATATAAATCAAACCATAGAACACAGAATATACCATGGAAAAACCATCCACTGATTTGGAGGATGAAAAACTCAATAAAAAATCTTCGATTATGATAGATTAGTAGCAGAGAATGATTACAACACAATAGCATATTGCTTTCACCGAGAGAACCAGAGAGAGGAGATCAAATGAAACAATGTATCTAACTTGTCAAGTTCATAGCACTTTAATAACAAGTCAAAATAGGTTTTACAACAAAAATAGAATGGTTTCATGTAGCAACAACTTGTTAACACTTAGAGAACACTGATCCATCTTTAATCATGCTCCTCATACTGATCTGGTGTCAAGATGGTGCTCCATAATTATCTTCCACATGAAGATATGCGTTTTCCATTAATTAACTAACTCTAGCTGAGTAATTAATTGAGTTGAACTGAATGTAATTGAGTTGAACTGAATGTAACTAACCAGAACTGAATGTAACTGAACAATAACTTAACAGAACTGAATGTAGCTGAACATAACTGAATGTAACTGAGTTGAACTGAATGTAACTGAACAGAACTGAATGTAACTGAACAACAATAGTGCATCTCCAATAGTGTTTATTTCCAATAACCATTTTCATAAATTAAGGAGTTGAATCCTTAATTAACTGAACTTGTTCACCATAAATGCAATTCAAATTCTCTCTCTATCTTTGTGCTTATATTAAATATATCTACATGGTCCATGTGTTTTTTCATTAATTAATCATATCATACTCATAAGATTATTTCTGAACCTATGATCATATATATTTCCCCGGGTCATATAGCCATATGTTAAAGTAAATCACTCTAGGGGCAGCTAATCCCTAAAGGAGACTTGTAGCACCTATTGACCATGACTAGCCATACATCACATAATATATCTAATTTACATCATAAAGTACACCACCTCACAACATGAGGATATTCATAGGACTACAGAAGCCTACTGTCCACCTCAATCATATGAGGATATTTGTAGAACTACAAAAGCATATTGTCTTGATATTACAAGACTGGAGAATGACTCCCGATGCTGTAATCTCAACATGGTACTCTAGTTTTCACTATACAACCTTCTATTCTCATGCTTCTTACCCAATTTTTCCATGAACCTCTGCAACCAAATCATATCCTTACTAGCCTCTGTAGCAACAACATACTCTACTTCTGTTGTTGAAAGTGCAACAACCTGTTGCAGTTTTGAAGTCCAACTTACTGTTGTTCCACCCAGAGTAAACACATACCCTGTGGTGCTCCTCCTGCTATCTTTAGCACCAGCCATATCAGCATCAACATATCCCTATAGAACAGTGTTTGATCCTCCAAAACATAATGCATGAGAAGTGGTACCTCTCAAATACATAAGAATCCACTGTACTTATTTCCAATGCTCTTTACCTGTATTATTCATATACCTCCTCACAAATCCCACTGCATGTGCAATATCTAGTCTTGTACACACCATTACATACATCAACCTTCCAACTGCTGATAAATAGGGAATCCTGGACATGTAATCTATCTCTTCATGTGTCTCTGAACACATCTCCTTAGTTTGAAATGGTTGGCTAAAGGTGTATTAACTGGTTTTGCATTCTATATTCTAAACCTATGCAATACGTTTTCTATGTACTCACCTTGAGACAATGAAAATTTGTGATTTTTCCTATCTCTTGTTATTCTTGTTAGGATATTTAGACACTTAGGAGTTAGTTAAGATCAACTTGTGTAATATATCCCTTAGGTAAAAGTGTGTTTCTTTATTATGCATTAGTATGCATTTGTAAATATTCTATTCCGACGGTTACGATATGTTCTAGACATAGAGTGATCCGACGGTTCAACCTCTTTAGATCATACCTACCATTGATCCATAGCTTAACACCCGATTGGTTTATGATCTCTATTTAAAGAGCATAGAGGGTCTGTGGCTAGTTAATCGATTATGAGAAGCTCATGTAACTTTCTTTCTTTTGCATAATAAATTGTTCCAAGTAGCTATTTGGCTGGGGCTGCAGACTGTTTCCCTCTCGAGGGTTTTAACCACATGACAAACATCGGTGTGTTGATCTGTGATATATTTGCGTGAAGTAGTTGCTCAAGGTGTTCAGTCTTTTGGGAGTACCCTATGTACCTGAGTATGGGTACATATGGTATCAGAGCTTTTATGAAGAGTCGCTTTCAGTTTTGATCTAGATCTAGAATCGGTGTTGCTGAATCTTTGAAAGGGTTTCTGGTTCTGTATTTTGTATGCATTTTTGGCTTGTGGGAGCTATTCCATTGCGTCTAGAGCGTTGTTTCCATTGGGAAATAGTTTTCGTTTCATCGAAAATTATTTTCGATTGTTCCAGAAACACCCATTTCGGCAAATTTGAAGGTATAATGTTACAGTGACGGATTTGTTTTTTTAAATATCTCATATCTTATCAATTTTATTATTAGATCTTTTTTTCTTTAGTCTCAGACTGTTTCCTTCCCTGACTGCGTATGCTCTTTTTCGTGCAACTTACGTGATCACGGTGAATTAGAAACAGTAAGGGAATTTTTTTTTCTTGTCTTCTCGGCTATGTATGCTCTTTGTCGTGCACCTTGTGCGATCACGGCAAATCAAAAATAGCGAGAAAATTTGAAAATGTAGACTTTCTAGGTAAGCTAACCAAGATCTAACCCCATTGTGTGGAAAAAAAAAAATTTGTTTTTGTTTTTCATTTTTTTTGTGATTTGCAGGAAAGAAAAAAGGCAATCACGGAGAATGAGAGAGAAGAGTTAAAAAAAAAAAACCCTTCCTCTTTCCATTCTTTCACATACCTTTTAAACTTAACTCACTTGGTCCAAAGTTGTTTTATTCCTTAATAGGTCTTGAGTTCAAGTCTTATTAAGCTACTTTTTAGTGCATGCAATTTTTATTTTCAAGTTACTTTATTGTAAAAGTGCATCTCACATAATCAAAATAAAATAAAAATTGAGTCACTTAAGTCTTTTAATTTATTGCCGCACTATTTAAAATTCACATTATTGTAAAAGTGAACCTCACTTATTCTGCAAAAGTGATTCACTTCAAAGCAACTTTATTGTAAAGTGATTGTCAAAGGTTGATCTTGGGAAGAGGGGGGTCCTTTTTTTAGTTGGTAAATTAATATCTGCCACATCACTATTGGGGACATCTTCAACATTTTCTTTGATCAAGCATAACTTCATCATCCAGAATCAGTTTTCGGTGTCGTTTTTTTTTAAACCGCATATTTTTTTGAGCTCTTTGCAACCAGATAGTTAGTTTCTATTTTTTCATCCATTATTTTATAGTATAGCCACCCCTTGTGATATTACACTTACAAGTTCTAACTATTTCTCATTGAAATCTCGTATGAAGGATGTTCTATGAAGTAGGGGACTTTTCAGGATAACCTTAGGGAAAGAAACAGAACCCAATAATGATGATAAGAAAATTAAATGGGAAAATAGATGTAATGAAGCTCGTGGATTGATTGGGATGTCAATCTCTACTAATTTGCGATTCCACATATCTGGAATTGATAAACCTGATAAAGCTTGGGAAAAGTTGGAATCTGTGTTGGGTAAACACAATGAAATTCAGGGTCATCAACTTGAGAATGAGTTGTTTTCCTTGAATCCAAATGATTTTTCATGCATTCAATACTATTTATCTAAGTATAAAACTCTTAGACTCTTATGTGCAGAATGCAAGATTAAGAAAGAAGACAAACAATGTATTTATCATATTCTTTCCAAACTTGGACCTGCATATTCTATTTTTGTATCTACATTCTACTCCATGAAATAATCCTTGACTACAACTAGCTATCAAGAGCCTATTCTTGAATCCTTTTGTGATTCCTTAATTAAAGAGCAAGATAAGCTCATTCATGTTGGAATAATTAACAATGCAGATACATCTGGGAAAGCCTTATTGTCCCAACAGAAAGAAACGTCCAAGCCTCCCAAGAAACAAAATTTTCACAATAATAAGCCAAACAACAAGGGTCCCAAACCCTCTCAGTCAGCTCCTTCTTTAAAAAATGACAAACGATCCAAGCAAAAAGGAAAGAAGACTTAGCGTCATTGCAATTTTTGTGGGAAAGATAATCATGATGAATCTAAGTGTTTCAAGAAGATGGAAGCCTTGGAAGCAGTAATGAAGAAGCACCACATCAGCATAGATTCATCTTCATAATCTAACTCTCATGGACATGCACTTTGTGCTTCTGGTTACTCGTATACTGCATCTTCTTCTTCTACTTCAAAAGAATGGCTTATTGATTCTGGATCATCTTATCATATGGCTAAGGATCAAGCCATATTTTGTACTATGCATGAATGTAACACCAACAAATATTTGTTGGTGATGATAGATCTCTAAGTGTTGTAGGATTTGGAACAGTTCCAGTAGAAAATGGTCATTTCAGTGATGTACTATGTGTTCCAAAAATTTCTTGCAATTTGTTATCTGTCTATCAAATTACTAATTCAGGTGAAGGTAAAATTGTGACATTTACACCTCACCAAGTTGTAATCAAGGATTTTAAAAATCCTCAAAATGTCCTTACTACTGGAACTGTTGACGATATTACCAAGTTGTACAAATTTAACAACTTTGGGTCATCACTTTTTCCTTCAGTTTTTGTTGCTCATAGTGATAACTTGAGCAAACTTTGCATGAGCGATTTGGTCACTTAAATGATCGCTCATTGCAACAACTATGTAAAGACAATATGGTGATTGGTCTTCCAATGGTATCTTGCAAGGATGGTGTTTGTTTTGGTTGTGTACTTGAAAAACATCATCGAGATAGTTTTGACAAATGTGCCTCTTTGCACGCCTCAGTTGCTTTGGAGCTTGTGCATAGTGACTTATGTGGTCCTCTTCCACTTGCTTCCTTTTCTAGTTTCAAATATTTCTTAACTTTCATTGATGACTACTCTAGAAGCACTTGGGTTTACTTCTTAAAACTTAAGAGCGAAGTATTTAACATGTTCTTGGACTACAAGGACCTTGTTGAAAAACAATCTCGTCAAGAAATTATTAAGTTAAGTTCTGGCAATGGAGGAGAATATGTTAACAACAAGTTCACTACTTTCTACACTGAACAAGGAATCCAACAACAACACATTGTTCCATATACACCACAACAAATGGTGTAGCTGAACGGAAGAACCGCACTTTAAAATAAATGGCTAATTGTATGATCCAATCTAAGGGACTAAGTCTTCAATATTGGACTGAGGCCATAAATTGTGCAAATTACATAGTTAATCACACACCCACTAAATTTTTACAAGGTATAACACCTGAAGAAGCATGGAGTAAAATTAAACCAGATGTAAGTCACTTTCGTGTGTTTGGTTGTGAAGCATGAGCTCACATTTTGGATGAAAAACGGAAAGCATTGCAGCCTAAAAGTGAAAAGTGCATATTTGTTGGATATTCTGAAGATGTAAAAGGTTATAGACTTCTTCAACCCCATTCACATGATATAATCATTAGAAGAGATGTTAAATTTGATGAAAATATATTGTCTTGTGAGCCTAACTTGGAAGGTATGCCATCTTTGGCCTGCGAGCCTGATTCGACACTTGTGCCTTCTTCTTCTTCTTCCAACTTCATTGACATGTTTCCAACTCCAATTTCTGATGATGACAGTGAGGATGAAAATCCACCTCTGCCTACTCATGTTCCTCCAATTGCACCAGCACCAATGCCTCCTCGATGGGTCCGTTCAACATGTGAAGCAGCTGGTGATCTTGCCAGTGATCCTAGAGATCAACGTCGAACACGTTCTTAGTTTCAGCGAGCCTCATCCCTTTTGGCTCAAATTTTCGAGAATCATGATCCAGAAAATTTTGCAGAAGCTTCAGGAAATCCAGATTGGGATGCAGCTATGGATGAATAATATCATTCCTTAATGGTAAATGCTACTTGGGATCTTGTTCCTCTTCCAAAAGGAAGAAAACTTGTCATATGTAAATGGGTTTATAGAACTAAGTATGCATCAGGTGGAAGTGTTGAAATACTTAAGGCAAGGTTAGTTACCAAAGGTTTTTCCCAAGTTGAAAGGATTGAACTACAATGAAACCTTTTCCCCTGTAGAAAAAATGAACTCCATCTGCCTTGTTCTTTCCCTTGCAGCCTTACATAACTAGGAATTCCATCAAATGGATGTCAAGTATACTTTCTTACATGGTGATTTACATGAGGAAATTTACATGGAACAACCTCCTGGATATGTTCAGACTAACTCTAGCCTTGTTTGTCTCCTTAAGAAATCCTTATATGGCCTTAAGCAAGCTCCTAGAGCTTGGTATGCCAAAATGGATAGCTTTCTCCTTAACACTGGTTTTTCTAGATGTCATTTTGACCCCAATGTCTATACCAAGAAAGTAGGAAACCATCTCATCATACTTTTTCTTTATGTTGATGATCTTGTCCTTACTGGTAGTGACCCTAAACTTACAACCCATGTGAAATCCAGTATTAAGCAAAATTTTGAAATGTCAGAATTGGGACATTTGCATTATTTTATTGGTCTCCATGTCCTGCAAACCAAAGAAGGAATATTTCTTTCCCAGTCTAAGTATGCTTGTGACCTTCTTCATCGCTTTCACATGGAATATTGTAAACCAGCCCCTTCTCCCTTCCAGTCTGGAGTCAAACTTTCTACCACTTGTACTTCCCCTAAGGTAGATTCCTCCTTGTATCGTCATCTTGTTGGTAGTATTTTATACTTGAATCATTTCCATCTTGACCTTTCCTTTTCCATTGGTCGTTTTGCCCGTTATATGCAAAATCCTCATGAAAGTCACTGGAAAGCAGCAAAAAGAATACTTCGATATATTCAAGGTACAATTCAATTTGGGATTCATTACAGTACAGGGGGGGAACCTTTGTTGGTTGGTTTCACTGATTCAGATTGGGCCAAAGATCCTGATGATCGAAAGTCTACTACAGGTTATGTTTTCAGTCTAGGATCCGGACCTGTCACTTGGGCTTGTAAGAAACAATAAGCTCTTGCTCTTTCTTCAACAGAAGTAGAATATTGAGCCGCATTTAATGCCAGTCAGGAAGATTTATGGCTTCGACGGATCCTTTCAGAGTTTGTATTCGAGCAATAGCAACCTACTCCACTTTGGTGCGACAATCAAAGTGCCATGAAGCTTTCCAAAGATCCAGTTCTACATCAGCATAGCAAACACATTGAAATACACATGTGCTTCATCAGAAATCTTGTTCATGATAGTGTTATTGAAGTTCTCTATTGCCCTACAGATGATCAAGTTGCAGACATCTTCACCAAGTCTCTTATAGAAGCGAATTTTTCTAAACTTCGGTCTATGTTAGGAGTTCAAGAATGTGTCCTTAAGGGGGGATAGGCTCTAATTCCTCCTTCCTTCTCCTAATAGTGTCACTTTTGTAAATCCTTCAATCTTATCCCAAGTTGTTCTTAAGGGGGGATGTTAGGATATTTATACACTTAGGAGTTAGTTAAGATCAACTTGTGTAATATATTCGTTAGGTAAAAGTGTGTTTTTTTAGTATGCATTAGTATGCATTTGTAAATATTCTAATCTGACGGTCACGATATGTTCTAGACATAGAGTGATCCGACGGTTCAACTTCTCTTAGATCATACCTACCATTGATCTGTGGCTTAACACCCGATTGGTCTATGATCTCTATTTAAAGAGCATTGAGGGTCCTTGGCTAGTTGATCGATTATGAGAATCTCATGTAACTTTCTTTCTTTTGCATAATAAATTGCTCCAAGTATCTATTTGGTTGGGGCCATGGACTGTTTCCCTCTCGAGGGTTTTAACCACGTGACAACCATCGGTGTGTTGATATGTGATCTATTTGTGTGAAGCGGTTGCTCAAGGTGTTCAGTCTTTTGGGAGTACCCTGTGTACCCAAACAATTCTCATACCAAGGATTTTCTTTGCAGCACCCAAATCCTTCATCGCAAATGATTTATCTAGTTTTATTTTGAGCACATTTATATCTTGCATGTTAGACCCTGTGTTCGGCACTCTATATGCAAGTTAATTAAATCCAACATACAGAATGTTCAATATAAATTATCAACCTAGAAAATTCTTTTTGTTGCAAAGATGATTTTACATTGTCTATGCTTAAACACTAAGTAGCTGGTACTGTGAAATAAACTATCCTACCTTCTTGTTCAGCCTAACTCTTCCCATGATTAACCTGGTCTAATTTACCTTCTTAAGAATGCAGAATCACAAATACCTTCTTACAACCTTGATCCAGAAATAAGAGATTTAGAGGATAAACATCTAGATTTAATTTTGCAGAATGTTAAATCCTAAATTACTAGGACATCTAAATATCCACTATAACTATCTCAATCCGGCTTGAATTAAAAATTAGAAATGCAGAAATTGAACTCAGCAATTATAACTGTGAATGGAATGAATTAACGAAACTCAAGAAAGACAACAATTGAAAGAAACTAGGGATGATCTCGGCTATTACAGCTATCACACAAGTGCATAAAGAAAATTAGTCTACATAGTCGACTATCACACTACTCTGCTACAACTCATAAGAAATGTAATTACTAATCGATCGAGGAAACACATAATAAATCATTATTGTGCAGCTGTTATAAAAGAATACCTCTACTGTAACATACACACCACATGACAGAGAAGACAAATACCTAATTAAATTGGCAATATCTGTAGGAAGGTGGGCCCAGCCTTCAAACAGAGATGCCGAAAACTACCACAAGTTAAAAAATAGAAATCAAAAGAATATTGCTCCTTGTCGTAGATGCTAGAATGAAAGTACAGTATAAGTCACAGTTTATACAATATGATCAATTATTTTCCAACCCTTGGCTTTGCATACTCCCTGATATTTGTACATTAATCTTCATAACTTCTATCCACTAATATCGGTAGCCATGAAGATCTATGATCTTCAGGCTGCCTTATTGCAATGCATTGTTACAGCTATGGTGAAATAGAAGCAAAGAATATAGGAAATTTGTTGCATGAGCTGATAATGAAATAACATAACCAAATCAAGAATTACTCTGTCCATTGCAGCTACCCTTGAATAATGGCACGCTGCTAAACTGAATCTTTTGCATCCTTGGCTATTGCAGCTTGCATAGGATAAGGATCTTCGACTGCATTTCACTTGCAAAGATAGAATCCGTGGGCACAACTGGAAATAGATATTCATTTCTTTCTAGAATCCTCTTGACCTGATGCACCTGCATCCTTCATGCTTTGAAAAATATTCATAAAACCAACTTGTTAGCATAATTAGAGAGGTAAAGCCCTAATTATTACAACCATAAGTATTAATAAGATAAAACAATAAGTAATCATACCTATGAGGAATCAGGGCTTTGCTGAAGGAAAAATTTCTGTTAGGTGCATGAAAATAGGGTAAGATAAGGAAAAAAGAGTATATCAAGTGTGGTTAAAAAGGGTTCATTTCTAGGCCCAACATCTCCCCCCAACTATCCTGTTGCATGTCCCTATGCAACAATCTCCATTAGTCCGAATCTGAATCAGGCCTTGTACTTTTTTCATGGAGAGAGGAAAAATTATAAGGGAGCTCAGGTGATCCCTGTGTTTCTAGAAATCCATTATAGGCAACCCAATATTTCCATCACTGCTCTTCTTCTTCCTTTGTCAAAAAGAAATCCTCCCTATATGGTTTTGTTGGCCACCAGATAAGAGGAAATTTGAACTTGAGTCCCAGCCAATTAGCTCCACACTTCCTTATACAGCCGACATATCCTTTGACCCTTTAAAGAGCATGTTTAAAATTCTTGAAACAGTAAGGGTCCCTATCCTCTAGTGATAAAGGGGCAGCATTCCTTCTATACTTACTGCCTTCCAAGGCTGATTGTTGCTACATGGTAATTTGGCCAACACACCTGGAGATGACCCTTTCTTGAAGTCCAACTATCTGCTGGGTCTTGATGGAAGATGTAAGCCTTTGTTTCTATAGAGAAAGGAGAAGGCAAGGGGAATGAGGCTCACTTCGAACCGAAATATTAGTGCTGGCCTCATTGTGAGAGTAGGTCTGGAAAGATATTTCCCACTGCACATGATTGCTGAAAAAAGGAGGAAAAAGATCTTAGCTGAACATCCCCAAGGTAAGGGGGAGGGTTCGAATGGTGGTCCAATGGACAATCCATTTCATGTAGGTAAAGTTCACAAAGCAGGTTCTATTCAATGAAATTACTTTCCATAAAAGTCTCTAGAAACTGGGCTGAGGTTTCCACTTCATAAGGTCTCCCTTCCTTTAATGCTTTCAATTTAAACCAAATAAATTGTTCAAACAAATACATAGGGTAATAAGGATATTGCGCTCTAGTGCTTAACAATTCTTGGGAAAGAGTATACAGCTAGTCCTTCTCCACTTGTATAGATTTGAAAATTTTCAGGTCCTTTCAATTCTTTTGGTATCTCTTCCCATTGTAGTTTATGGAACATTAACTCTTCTATCCATTTCTCCCTCAGTTCACTAATAGTCTTCTTGTGATCAATGAGGGGGATAATTTCGTCTTGATACTTATCCACCTGCCTTTTCCATATCTTCACTTCCATTTTTTAAAGTGAGAGTTCTTTGATTAGTCCCTGGATTCTTTTCTCTCCTACATTTTCCTCATCATCATAGTCCAGATTGACAAATTTCTAGGAAAATTGAGTGCATACCTTGCCATTCGATGTTTTAGCTTGATCATTCTCCATTGGGAGTGTAACAGCTTCTTCCATCAAGGTTTCAACCGTCTTTTCCTGCATAGGCACTTCTGCAACCACCCCTGGAGATGCTGGTTCTTGTCTAACAACATATTCTTTTTTAAGATCTCCTCCTTCAGCTCTAGCATGTATGGGTACTTATTCCATTAATTCTGAGGATGATGGTTCTTGTGTGACAACATCATTTTCTTGAAATTCTCTTTTAGCATCTTCAACATTCAATTATGAAGAGGTTGGTTCTTGTGTAACAACTTCTTCTTGAGTTTGAATTTCCACATCTCCTGAAATATAAGACTGTTCCTTGAATACCTCAGTGTCCCCTAATGACTGTGACTGCATTTGTTCATCCTCTCCCAGCTCCACATCAGGGATTAAATCTATCTCAGGATCAGTTGTTCTTGGTTGAGATGGAACTTCAGCAAGGAATTCTAAGGATGTTGGTTCTTGTGTAGCAACATCCTGATTGAATTCATCTTCCTGTTGCTGGGGATCCTCCACTATCTCTATATCTTGAGATGGTTCTGGTGTCATAGTAAAAAATTCTAATTCTTTATTGAATTCATCTTTCTGTTTGCGGGGATCCTCCACTAGCTCTGTATCTTGAGATGGTTCTGGTGTCATAGTAAAAAATTCTAAGTTTGGATTAGAAATTATGTCAATCTCTGGTTCAACTGCTTCTTTTTGAATGGCAAGTTCAACAAAATTTTTTGAAGGTGCTGGTTCTTTTGTGACAACACTCTGATTGGCTTCAATATACCCCTTATTAGGCTCATCCATCAATTCTAATGACTGAGGCTGTAATTGCTCAGCTTCTTCCAATTCCATATCAAGGATCAGCCCTATTTTTGGTTCCTCTTCTCTCCTTAATTATGCATTAGGTGCTTCTTATCATTTTTTAACTGCTGGTGCAGCAGTATGAGTCTTAAATACATGCACTATGATTGTATAACCCTATTGACTAAAAATATCCCCACATGCAGGAAAGACTAATTTCTCCACATCTTCATCCTCCTTAGCAGGAGATGATTCTTCTAACTAATCTGCAGCTTCTACCAATGTGTACAACCTTCTCTCTACCTATTTCTCACATACCTCCTTCCAATTTTCCAGTTCCTTCCGAAGAAATTGCACTTCCTCCTTTAGTAACCCATTTTCATACAAAATCCCCTCAAGTTGAGGTTTTTCTTCAACATGATCCTGTAGAGCATTGTCTTCCCTTGGTCTCAAAATGGGAAATTCAATGTTTGCCTCAATATCTTCCCATTTTTATCACGTTGCTTTAGCTATTGTGTCTGACCTCGTTCTCCTTCTCCTCGCTAGTTGAGATGGTTGTGTTTCTTCTCATGACCTTCTTCTCTTCCTTCGGGGTACAAGGGTTTCCAACCCTGTAGTATATGTAGAGGGAATATTACCTATTTCAGCATCCTTTCTTTCCTCTACCATCTATGTTTATTCTTTTATTAAACTTCCCCTCCACTCAAGAGAGGGTTCGATGGTGAGGACCTTTGCATTTTCTTCTATAACCACATCTCCCACAGCTTCAGCTTCAGCTATCGCAACATCCAATGCTACTCCATATTCAGCTTCAGCTGCTGGAGCTTCCAAATTCTCTATCTCCTCTCTAGGGTTTTCTACTACTACATATTCCACCGATTCTTCCTCTTCTTCTAATTCTATCTCAGCTCCCCCCCCAACTAAATTGGAGGGACTACGGTCCTCCTGCTCTTGCTTTAGTTGGAAATCCAATAGAAGTGTAGGTTCCTTTACTTATTTGATGGGAATCTCAGGTAAAGGTATGGGTGCCCTTACTTCTCTGATGCGAATCTCAGGAAGAGGTATAGGTCCTTGGGCTATCTGAGGTTGGCTGGTAAATTTCTCCCATGTTTGATTTCTCTAAGATAGGGCTCTTAATATTAAAAGTTTAATGAGGCCGTGATGGGTAAGGGAAGAATATGGATGCTTAGCTGCTCTGACAAAGCCAACCATGTGATGCACCTCTTTAAATAGAAAAAATGGAATACTAAGTAGTTTTTTGTGGCGCAAATGAGACAGTAGTGGGAACTCAGAATAATAGACAGTCTGGTACCTACCTTTGTAGGTGATATATTTATTGAGGAAGATGATGACTTGGTCACACAGCTAAGGAAATAACTATAATTCTATCGATCATATTGATGGACACAATTGTTCACCTGCCACCAAAAAGTCTTGTACTGTGGCAGCATTGGGAGTTATTCTTCCAAACCAATATCTTCCTATTTGCGGGAGCCCGGTAACCTCAACTACAATTTCCTCAAAAAATTCTATTCGCAAACTTCTAACCTCTGAGTAGGTTTCTGTAAGGTTTAAGGAAAACTGTAGAGAATTCTCATGATGAAAACCATTAAGACGTTGGAAAAACTCAGTCCATCCCGCAGCTTCAAAGATAGAAAAAAATTCAGCATTCTTTTGTAGTGCTTGCATGTTTGGAGGTTCATGCCAGGATGGGATACCCATGTTATATTTCTTTCTAACTTCTAGTATCAGCTCAGCAAATTGCAGGATCCAACAATGGATATTTCAGTGTAGGACATGCACGAACAACGGAGGTTGAAGTTGGCAAATTTGGAAAGTTCAACATAGAATCATTGGTAATATTTTTCCCCAAATTAGGAAAGGGTGGCGGTTGTGAAATAAATTTAAGTAGCCATTAGATAGTGGGAATGGATAATTAATGAAGTATGGGTGTAATGATAGATACAAAAAGGTAGGTATGATTAACTTTGTCAAATCTACTTAATGCTTAATCATGTAAGTAACCAGAACCATACCTTAGTGATTATGGGATGAACTGTAACTTCTTGGAATAATACAACGTATCAAAGTGGCCTTCAAATTTTAATATTATTGCGCATGTGCTACCATGATCCTTCTCCCGTCAAACCAAAAGTTGTCTTGTCAACCCTGATGAAATAATAACTAAAGATGAAAAGTCAGCCTGAATCGACAAAACCACGGACGACAGAAATTATGGGCAAATTGAAGGAGTTGCAGCCTGACTGTAGACAAATTTGGAGGAGTTGCAACCACAATCCATAGTTAAAGTCAGCCAAATTAGCGAATTTGCATCCGCTAAAAAGGGTAAAACTAGGCAAAATTTCAACAGAGTCACGGCTACTGTAACGAAAAAAATGGTTGATACTTTATGGTGTCGCAACTGTGGAATGGAAAAATAGGAGAGGTTTTTACGGAGTTGCAGCTGTGAAACAGGAAAAATAGGCAGGTTTTTTTCAGTGTTGTAGCTACGAAATGGAAAAAGAGGTGAGGTTTTTATGGAGTTGCAGCTGCGAAACGGGAAAAATAGGAAGGGTTCTTTTACGGTGTTGTAGCTGTGAAATGGGAAAAATAAGCAGGTTTTTTACGGTGTTGTAGCTTCGAAATGGGAAAAGTAGGTAGGGTTTTTACAGTGTTGCAGCTGCGTCGAGCTGTTCATCATTTAAATTTTCTTTTGTAAGGATCTCTTCCAAAAAATAGAAAATTACGTAGGGGCTCATGGCTATCAAGCCCAATCATAACCATTGCTCCTTGAATAAATTCCTGCACAAATTCTAAAAAAACAATCAAGTGTAAAGGGAAAAAGAAAAATGACTAAGCATTAGTTTATTTATGTACAAAAAATTTGTGTAGAAATTGTAGCGACTTTCTAAAGATTGACAAGGGCAGAGAAAGATTCATTCCCTTGCTCCAACTGGTATCTCAGATCAGATGCAATCTATGAAACAAATGCATCCCTAGAAATTGGTTTATGATACAGTCGAAGCCTGTGACTGTTAGCGAATAATGGTAGATGATTCTCATCAATGGTGACCAGGCAGACCATTCTATTGTCAAATACTCTGTCAATTAGATATGGACCTAACCATCTTTTGTGTAGCTTACCTTTAAAGTCCCTTTTGAATCTTGAGTCATATAACAATTCCCAGTCTCCCTCACAGAAGATCCACTTCTTATTGAAACTATCATGTCAATTGGATCTCTGCTGCTGAATTAATGTTGTCTTATCCATAGCAGCTATGCATTTTTCCTCAATTTCATTCAATTGATTCAATCTATTCCTTTGGGATTTAGTTACATCTAGGTTCACTTCCATGGCTATCTTCAAGGTTTTGATTTTGAATTCAATGGGAAAGACAACGCTTTTTCCATACACCAAGTCATAAAGGGAGAAAAATGTAGTATTGCACCACGTAGCACAATATGCCCAGAGTGCTTCAGGAAGTCTATCAGCCCATTCTCTATAATGTCTCCTGACTATTTTGGTGAGGATAGCTTCAATAACTTTAATGGTACTTTCCACCTAGCCATTGGCCTGGGGGTGATAAGGTGAAGTTATCCTATGCTGAATATGGTACCTTTGTAGCAAAGTTTTGAATTTGTGTGACACAAATTATGGTCCTCCATCTGTGATTACTTCCTTGGGAATTCCAAAACGAGTAAAAATTTCTCCATCTAGGAAATCTATTACATATTGGTCATTAGCCTTCACCAAAGCCATAGCTTCTACCCATTTTGTCATATAGTCAATACAAACTATAATGTAAGCTTTATGTTTTGAATGAGGATTGATAGGCCCAACGAAATATAAGGCCCATCCGTTAAAAGGTTCCACCACCAAATATGGTAAAAGAGGCATTTCATCCAATTTACTAGGTTTTCCCATTCTTTTATAGCTGTCACAAGACTGGACATATTTCTTGGCATCCCTAAAAACTGTAGGCCAATAATAACCCATTCTTAGCACCTTATGACATGTTCTCCTATCTACAAAATGTCCTCCACATGGCTCATCATGACAGGCCTTCAATATATGGAAGACTTCATCCTCCCTTACACATCTCCAGATCTCAAGATCAGGACCTATGTAGAAAAGATGTCCATCTATCCACTAATACCTGGCACTTTGTTGAATAATCTTCCTTCTCTCTCTTTTGGACAAGTGTGCCGGAAGCTTCCCTGTAGCCAAGTAGTTGGAAATATCTTCATACCAAGAGGAATGAGATGAAACTACAAACAAGTGTTCATCTAGGAAAGAATCCTCAACTAGTAGGCTGCTATCACTATTAGTAAAACAGGATAAATAATCAACAACAACATTTTCTTTTCTAGGTCTGTCAATAATGGTAATATGAACTCCTGCAATAGTAATAGCCACCTAGTTATCCTAGCATTAGTAACTGGTTTATTCATTAGGTACTTGATGGATGAGTGGTCAATGTGTACAAAGTTGGAATACCCAGTGATGTAGTGTCTGAATTTGTTAATGGAGTAGACAATGGCTAAAAATTCCTTCTCTGTAATGGTATAATTGAGTTCAGCAGGGGCCAAGTTCTTACTGATGTAATAAATTGCATATGGTGCTTAACCATTCTACTGACCTAATACTACTCCAATGGCAGTGTCAGAGGCATCTGAATAAATGTGGAAAGGCAGAGCCCAATTGGGCCCCCTTAAGATAGGAGCTATAGACAACAGGGATGATTTTAAGGAACCATACTTATTTAAAAGTGTATAAATGTTGGCGAATATTAACAATTCTTAAAAATCCAACTATAAAATGGTTGGTGATATTTTTCAAAACATATTTTAATTTCCAAGGATTTTATATTGTTTATATAATATTTTGGTGATATTTAGGGTGAAAAATGTTTACCCCATCAAAATTGGGCAAAACAGGGCTTCAAAAAATGCAAAATGGCAAATCTTTTTTGGGTGAAAAACATGGAAAAATAGCCCACTGGGATAAATGTCACCCCTAAAATCATCCCTGGTAGACATCCTATTCTTAAGCTCAGTGAATGCTATCTATAATGCATCATTCCAAGCGAACTGTACATCCTTCATCAATAAGGTAAATAAAGGAGAAGCTAGTTTGGAAAAAATTTCTATAAATCTTCTATAATACCAATCATGCCCTAAAAAGCTACGTACCTCTTTCTGAGTTCTAGAAGTGGGTATGTTTTCAATCACCCTAATTTTGGATGGATCTACCTGGATACCATCAATAGAGATAAAGTGCCCGAACACTACTCCTTCGTTCATCATCATATGGAACTTTCTAGTGCTGAAAGATAACTGGGTCTGCTCATAGCGTGTTAAAACCCTTTTCAAGTTTTTCAATGCCTCTTCAAAGTCCCTTCCATAAGGGATAAAATCATCCACAAAAATATCCATACTATCATTAACCATTTCCAAAAATATTTCAATCACGTCTCTCTAATATGTGGTTGGTGCATTGCATAAGCCGAAGGGGAGCACCCTGTATACAAAGGTACCCTAGGGACAGGTGAAATGGTTTTTATCCTGTTGTTTAGGAGAAATATGGATTTTATTGTACCCGCTAAACCCATCCAGAAAGGAGAAGAACTTCTTCCTAGATAAGGTGTCAAGTACATGGTCGATGAAAGGAAGGGGAAAGTGATCTTTCTGTGTTTCCTTGTTCAACTCTCTATAATTCACATAGACTCTCCATTTACCATTCTTCTTGGGTACTATCATGAGGGGAGACACCCACCCACTATCTGAGATGGGGTATATAAACCCTGCTTCCAAGAGTTTTTAAATTTCTTCCTTCACTATGTCCTTGAGATTTGGGTTCATCCTTCATTGAGGCTGGCACATAGGTCGGGAGTCACTTTTGATATAAATGTTGTGGGTGCACATATTAGAAGGGATGCCCTTCATGTCTGTGTACTCCCATGTGAATGCCCCCTTATGTTTTTTAAGAGAGTGATTAGGTGTTCCTTTTCATCCAGATCAAGATTGGGGTTGATATTTAGGGTTTTTCCGAGCTCTATCTTAGATGGAACACTTTTAAAACTTTTCAACACTGGAACTATGTGAGTATCACTGACTAATGTCTCCTTTGTGATATTTTCTTGCTCTTCTTCACCTAAAGTACTATTCAGGATCTGATAAATTTGTTTATTGATAGAAGTGGGTTCACTGATGAAATTATTGATGGCATCATCTTCTATTTCATATTTGAAAGTCAAGGCCTTCCCTATTGTTAACAATGGATGAACTCCCTCCTCTTCCTCTAGCTCCATCCATAATGGAGTTTCAGCTTCTAGAATCGATTGAGATGGAGGATAGAGGGTAAGGTTCTTTATCTCGGTTCCATCTGATATGGTCATAGATCTAGACCGACAGCTATTGAAATCATCAGCTATAGCTAACCAGGGCCTTCCTAGTATTAGTGGGTGTCTTCCTAGTCACGACTTGTGTTGTAAAACAAAGAATTTAGCTGAATATTCCCACAAATAAACTGAGACAATGAGGTCATCCAAGATTCCCTCGGGTTTGATGGTGGACCTATCTGCAAGTTATAGAATGGTAGGAGTTGGCCTCAGACTAGTGAGCTCGAGTTTTCTTACAGTTTCGATGGTTGTGACGTTAATAGCTATGCCTAAATCTACTAGTAGGTTTGGTATCTGCATGCTCCCAATCTGCACAGTGACAATGGGAATCCCAAAATCATCGTATTTGGCCAGGAGGGTTTTTCCAATTATTAATTCAGATAAATTTCCTATAACATGGACATTGGGAGGATCCCTAGGTTTTCTTCCTGGTTTTATTGTACACATACCCTGAACAATTCTGGCATAGATAGGCACATCATGAAGGGTCTGCAGTAGCGCAATTTTGACATACAGGTTTTTCAACTCTCCTAAGAGGTTAAATTGAGGTTGTTCCACTGCCTTTTGTAGTGTTAGTATTTCAAGATATGGTTGTTCCCTAATCAGTCATGTAGGTTGTGTGTCGATAGATGTTTCTTCTTGTGTTTCAGCAAGTGTCTCGGTAGGATTTTCAACGTCCTCAATAATGGGGATCACTGCATTAGATAAGTATTGTTGGTTCATCCTTTCTTCAAATGCAGAGGATGGAACATCCTCCATGACCAAAGGCTCCACTACCCTCCCTGATCATAAGTGGATGTTGTTATAGGAAACTGGAGTAATGGAGTAAGCGGGCATGTTGGTAGTCTCAAATTGATGGACTACTTTATTGTTTGGGTTGGGTTTAGGTTGAGCAGGAAACTGCCTCAGCATTGTTTTGGAGTTGAATCTACGACTACTGATACTGTTGATAAGGATGAAGGTATTGTTGAGGAGGGTATGATTGGTGAGGACACTATTGATGTGGAAATTATTTAGGAGGTTGATTATGGGGAAACTGGTTTCCTGGATGGAACTTCCTCCACCCAGGAGACTAAGAATTTTGTTGGTTTGGTGACTATGTCCAAGAGTTCTAGGAGTTAAAATTTTGCTTCAGAGGAAGGATACCATTGATGGTTGGAATAATATGAATAAAATTGTGTATTCATGTGATGCATATTATTCCAATTATTCATGTTATTTGAAAATGGAAATGAATCCAAAGTCATACCTTGATTTCGAGGCTTCCAAGGATTTTTATGGGCAATGAAGTAGGCCGGTTCCACATCTGGAGTTGATTCCTACAGAATTTCCTTCACTTGAGGTAGTGAAGGGCATTCCTTTGTATCATGGTTCAGCTCACAAAGTCGACACACTTCTTATTTGTCAAGTGGGCACTCTTTTAGGGGATGTTTCTTCCTACATTTAGGGCAGAATACACCAAGTGTTAGATCTTCTACTGCTTGTTTCTGATTTTCCCTCGGGACATCTATCTCTAAGGAGATGGAGCTCATCATTTATGTCTTGAAATTCTTGAGGAGGTTGTTTATTTCTGCCCGGGTGGCTCCTCCATTAGATGAATTATGTGTTCTGTCGAAGACATCTCATTCTAGTTTATCTTGTTTGTCTCATTTGTTGTTCCTAGAAGATCCTCTGGAATACCTATTGCATAATTCAACAATATTTTCAAAGGATTCCTTTGAGATGTCCCTCTTTCCTAATAGGTTCAACATGTCTAGGAAGTATTACCTAATCCCATGAAGTAGTATTATCTTGAGCACATATAACCCCATATTATTTTGTCCAACTCTTTACACATTGTACAACAGCCTATCAACAAAATATTACAATCTTTCTTCGTCCCTTTGTACCATCTTGAACAGTTCTTCTCTTTTATCCTTGGTATTGCAGTAATCCTGATATTTTTCTAGGAACACTTGTTTCATTCGGTCCCAAGTGGTGACAGTTCCACCACTCATGCTCATGAACCAACGTAATGTGTTATCCTTCAAAGTAGCAGGGAAAATTTTCAACTTCTTCTCACTGGAAGTGTAATCATAGCTACGACAGAGGATATCAAATTCGAAAAGAAATTTTTCTGGATCCTCTGTGGATTTTCCATGAAAATGAGGTAAAAATGATGGTGATATATTTTTCATGGGGGCTATTCCCTCTAGTTGTTGAATGGGGAACTGTAGTGTGGAAATAGTCCCCTTAGGTAGGGGATCACCCTCATTATGATGATTTTCTCCCATCACCTCTTCATGATCTTTTGGATCGCATCTGTTATTCATGTCTTCTTTTTCTCTTTCCTCTCTGTGCTTCCATGGATCATTTAATTCTTAATGGAACTGTGTCCACTCTTCTTTTGTCACCACCTTCCCATTAATGTGATATACCAAGTATCCGTCAGCTAATCCTGTAGTACTAACTTTCCCTTCGTCCACAGGGACACCTGAGGGTGTCGCAGATTCTTTTGTGTTCTCCATTGTTGAAACTAATGCTTCCACCTTGAGAATAATTGGGCTTCTTCTGACGGAGGACCTATGATGGCGAGCTACGGTAGAGGAATTGGTTCTGGCAACCAGATCATCAATGAATGTTTTTCTTCCCAAATATGGATTTCGTCCATGACCTCGACCACTTGCAATCTCTGTAGGAAGGTAGGCTTATCCTTCAAACAGAGAAGTCAAAAACTACCACAAGTTAAAACACAGAAATCATAAGAACCTTGCTCCTTGTATTAGATGCTGGAATGAAAGTGTAGTCTCTATCACAGCTTATACAATATGATCAATTATTTTCCGATCATTGGCTCTGCATACTCCCTGATATTTATACATTAATCTTCATAACTTCTATCCACTAATATCGGAAGCCATGAAGATCTACGATCTTCAGGATGCCCTATTATAATGCATTGTTACAGTTGTGGTGAAATAGAAGCAAAGAATATAAGAAGTTTGTTGCATTAGCCGATAATGAAATAACATAACCAAATCAAGAATTACTCCATTCGTTGCAGCTACCCTTGAATAATGGCACATTGTTGAACCGAATCTATTGTAGCCTTGGCTATTGCAGCTTGCATAGGATAAGGATCTTTGACTATGTTTCACCTGCAAAGATACAGTCCATGGGCACAGCTGGCAATAGATATTCATTTCTTCTAGAATCTGCTTGACCTGATGCACCTGTATCCTTCATGCTTTGAACAATATTCATAAAACCAACTTATTAGCATAATTTGAGAGGTAAATCCCTGTTTATTACAATCATAAGTATTAATAATATAAAACAATAATTAATCATACCTATGAGGAATCAGGGATTTGTTGAAGGAAAAACATCTATTAGGCGCATGAAAATAGGGTAAGATAAGGAAAAAAGAGTATATCAAGTGTGGTAAAAAAGGGTTCATTTTTGGGCCCAACACCCTACAACAAGCATTTCATCTACATACAATAATAAGATATGATATCTTCCATTATCTAGCCTCTTGAAATAAACATAGTGGTCAGAATGACATCTATCATAACCTTATTCTATCATAAACTTATCAAATTTTAAATACCATGGCCTTGGATCTTGATTCAGGCCATACACGCTCTTCTTCAATATGCAAACCAAATTCTCCTTCCCTTTTACCTCATACCCCTGTGGCTGCTTCATATAAATATCTTCCTCCAAATATCCATGGAGAAAGGTTGTTTTTACATATAATTGTTCAATATGCAAATCTTCTACCACGACTAGACTTAACATAGTTCTAATTGAAGTCATTTTAACAAAAGGAGAAAATATTTCATCAAAATATATACCTTTCTTTTGTGCAAACTAGTTTACAACAAGTCTAGACTTGTACCATTTCTTTCCTCCATCTTCTTCCTTCAACCTATAAACCCATTTATTCTGCAATGCCCTTTTTTCTGTAGGCAACAAAAACAAATCCCAAGTATGGTTTCTTACCAATGAGTCCATCTCCTCATTCATTCCTTGCTCCCACTTATTTCTAGTTTCTACCTGCATTGCCTCTTCATAACATTCTAGTTCACCAGAATCGGTCATCAATAAATAATACAGTGAAGGAGAGAATCATTCAGGGGTTCTACTTTACTTGGTAGATTTTCTTACATTTGCAGGAGTTTCAGGTACTTGCTATTGTTCTTGATTTTCTGGTGCTTTTGGAACTTCATTTTCTTTGATTTCATCAAGCACTGCATACTCTTTGTTTTCCTTTTCCACTTTCTTTCCCTCCAACTGATATTTGCAAATAACCTTTTCATTGAACACTACATATATACTCCTAATGATTTTTCGATTTTAAAATCCCATAAGCTATAACCAAAATCATCAACCTCATATCCAATAAAGGTACATTTCTTGGATTTAGCTTCAAGATTTGTTCTATCATCTTTATCAATATGGAAAAATGATTCACAACCAAAAGTTCTCAGAAACGAATATTTTACCTATTTACCTATCCATGCCTCCTCTGGAATCCCACCATCCAAAGTGCTTGAAGGCCCTTTGTTTATTAAATAAATAGCATTGTTTACAACATCAGCCCAAAACTGTAAGGGAAACCCTGCATGCAATCTCATACACCTTGCACACTTCATGATCGTTCTATTCATCCTTTATGACACACCATTTTCTTGTGCTGTTCTAGGGAATATCTTCTCTCTGTGAATCCCATTGTGTGAATAGTAACTGTCAAACTCCTTGCTACAGTATTCACCTCCATTATCATATCTGAGACATTTCAACCTTTTTCCTCTCCATTATCAGCCAAATATTTCCACTTCTTAAAAGTATCAAACACATCAGGTTTCTGTCTAATGCAATAAACCCAAGTTTTTCTAGTTGCATCATCAATAAAATTAAAATAATAACGAGAGACACCAAGATATTTTACCTGATTTGGTCCCCATACATATGTACGGACAAGCTCTAAAATTTTCACTCTTCTTTTGTTTCCCATCCCTGAGAAACATAACTCTTTTTTTTTCATAAACATAGTTCTTACAGAATTCCAAACTTACCTACTTCAGATCTGGAAGTTGTTTCCTTGAGTGGAGAATCTACATCCCTTTCTCACTCATGTGGCCAAGCCTATGGTGTCACAAGGCTGCACCCATTTCCATGGAAGCTACAAATATAGAATAATCAGTATTATGAGTACATAAATATAATGTACCTACCCTATCTCATTTTTCTATTACTAGTGATCCTTTAGTGATATTCCACCACGTTTCTCAAAACGTAGACAAACAACTGCTATCTCCCAACTGCCCTATTAAGATCAAATTTATTTTCATAGAAGGAATGTGCCCTACATATTTTAGTAGCCATTCACTTCCATTATTTAACTTAATCTGTACCTTACCCTTTCCAACAATTTGACATGGTTCATCATCCCCCAATAAAACATGTCCAAAATCACCTTGAACATAATCATGAAAGGATTTTTTATGGGGTGTAGCATGACATGAAGCCCCTGAATCTACTACCCAGTAATCGCTAGTATTATATAATGCAAGAATAAAATAATATTGTAACACATCAGCTGCTACATTCACTTCTTGAGTAGTATCTTGCTACCTCTCACCTTTGGTGTGCTGCAGTCTTTTGTCATATGTCCTTTCTTACCATAGTTCCAACACTCTGTTTTTTCAAATATGGACTTGGATCTGCCCTTTTTAGACTTGCTATATTTTCCTAAGATCCTTCCTCTCTCCTTTTGTCTCCCTCTTCTCTCAATGGTCAACACATTACCTTATGTCTCACCTATTATTTTTCTTTGCATGAGTCCTCGTTAAGAATAACACCAACAACATCATCAAACTTAAGAGTGTTTGAAATAGGGACATAGTTACTTACATCCACGATGAAGCTATTCAGCTTTCTGGCAATGAGAACAAAATTAGAAGAGCCCTAACCTCATCATCAAAGTTCATGTTTATAGAAATTAACTAACCCTTAAGTGTATTAAACTCATTTAAATAGTCAGCAACAGATCCACCTTTTGATATCTTCATATTAAATAAATGCTTCATTAAAAATACCTTGTTGGAAGCCAAGGGTTTTTCGCAGAGCTTTGGCAATGTGCTCATCACACCCTCTATTGTTTTTCCTTTCAAAATATTGAAAGCCACCAAAGAAGCCAGGCACAACCATATTGTTCCCAGTTCCTTTCTATCAAAAACCTCCCATTCTTCATCCTTCATAGCCGTTGACTATTTTTCTTTTCCTCCCAATGACAGGTACATATCCATATGGTACAGATAGTGTTGTAATCTCACAGATCACATAAGGTTACCAATAATACATACTAATACATATATATCTATAAATCAGAAACAGGAGACAAGAACATGTAGGAAAATAGATTATAATAATGTAAT
>LPNX010781263.1:4409-23097 GCA_001517045.1 Pseudotsuga menziesii | reverse complement strand
CCCCCCCCCCCCCCCCCGCCAAGTACAACTTTAGAATAAATCAAACAATCAGACCTACAAACACAAAGTTGCAGCGGACCATCGATAGCAGAAGTCGACATTAACCGACTGCAAGTCGATTAAGACTCGACGACCGATGGGAGCACAAGTTCCGTCGACCAGAATTTCGCAGGAATGACTACATCAATAACCCCACCACTTTCACCACCAACCCCACCTCCACCACCCCCAACTTCTGAGAGCAGTGAAAGTGATTCAGAAATGGGTCACAGATCAGCTCACATTCCTCTTTATGAGGGAGATGAAGACCCCAGACGACATTGGTTCATCTGCGAGTCGACCTGGGAAGCCAACCAGGTTACAGATGAAGACCGACAAATAGCACAGTTCGCAGGAGCCTTAAGGAAAAGGGCCTTGACATGGTACATGACCTTTTCGAAAAGGAAACCCAGAGCAACAAAAGCCGAGATTGAGGTGTAATTCTTGTCATTTTCAAAACCCCAGATGCTAAGCACCTAGCCATGAAAAATCTCAAAACTACTTCATAAAATCCAGGGGAGACAGTTCACAACTACGATAAACATTGGAAGGACCTACTAAGCCAGCTAGATTACATTATTGACGAAAAGTTACTAATTCAATGGTTCCTTGCAGGATAATTGCATAAATTACGTCGACACATCAGTCTGGAGACGTTCAAAACATATGAAGACGCACTCACAAAAGCTCTTCAGGTGGAGATGGACGAAGACATACCTACTTACCCCACGGACCATAGATTAGAGGAACAACTCAAGAACATGTAAAAGTCTTTGAAGGAACTAACCCTCAAGAATCAGGAGATCTGGTGTACCAAATGCTCGACGACTGGTCACTCGAAAGATAACTGTCGACAAGAATATAGCTGACAAGATGTCTGCTTTGTACAAACTAAATCATTTTGCGACATTTTCCAGGAACACAGCGATCACTCTACAAAATATTGTCTGTTTAACATGAAGAATGGAAAGGCTTCCCAGTGTGCCATCTGTGAGACCAAAATTCATAACACCGCCAACTATCAGTTAAACCTGAAGAACTGACAAAACTATCAGGCGGTCTACCAAATGAATGCAGTAGCACAAAATTATGAGCAAATCAATCCAGTAAACAATCAAAACGGACAAATATACGACGACCGACGATATGAGCATCAGTACGACAATCAACGCCAAGGTTACGGAGGGATTCCCTGGGAATCGTGACATACGATCACGTCGACCCACCCAGTGCTTCACATGCTACAAAGAAGGTCATCGGTATGCAACCTGTCCATACAAGGATAGAACTAATCTTAAATTCTATACACACTGTGGAGTAGGTGATCACTCATTAGAGGATTGTCCTACTATGTTAGAGAAAATCAATACGAAGAAAAATGTCAATGTCTTTTCTTGTGTACAAAAGCATGATGTAATAACTACTAAAAATTTACATATTGTCACTCGACAAGGCACAAAAATAGGACTTGATAACCCTCAAATCAGTAAGATTAAAAACACAAATGTTTATCCTGACCCTATGAAGGAAAAACACACATATCAAGAAGCAACCCACATATTTATCGACATTGCATGACAAGAAGACATCGTTAATAGTCGACCCAACACAATACATCAATTAGTCCAACTCGCTCAAACAGACAAATCCATAGCTCAGCTCATTGACTTACTACATGAAATAAAAAGTACCAACCTTGGAAAACAAACTAAGAACATCTGCAGCTTGAACCAAAAAGACAAAAACGATGTCGACCCACTTGTCGACCTGGAAATCGAAGGTTACCACGTCTGACAAGTAGTGCTCGACTTTGGGTCCCAAGTAAATATCATGACCCGGGATACATGGGAAAATATGGGAAGACCTCGACTCTACAAGTCAGGCATTTATTTGAAACTCGCCGACCAAGGCCTCATTGAACCCACTGGGGTTTGGAAATATGTCGACACAGCCATCAAAGGAATCTCGACTAAGGTTGATTTTGAAATTATTGACCCAAAAGAAGGATCTAGCTCCTTCCCAGCACTAGTCAGTCGACCTTGGGGACGAAAGATGAAAGCATCCATCTCCTTAGACAAGGAATGAATCAAGTTAAAAGGAAATGGTCAAAAGGTCATTGTACCCATTCATCCATCCCAAGGAGAGCCTTGGATTGAACCGATTGATGAGGAATTCGATGTTAGACAACTTTACCAGATCCACAACAATACAGATGATACCGAACCAAACATCTATGGAGAACTTAACTTAGGTAACCAAGACTCAATTGGTTATAACTCAAATGCTGAATTATATGACTGGGAGATTGAAAATTATGAAACACAAGCAAGAGGGTGCTGGACTATACAAAAAGTACAGAAAAAACCCACCTGACAATGCTTCATAGTATCAATTGTCCCCAAAATATTTGAAAAGAAAGTCAGGGAATGCCCTACCTTACAACCAACCAACTTAAACACTACACAACTACCCAGGTATAAGGAGAGGGAATCCCCAGTCATGCACGTCGAACAGGTATCTAAAAATATTGGAGAACGTGTCTGACTCCAAATCTTAGTTGAAATGTTTACAGGTCAAGCAGCTAGATGGTGGGATACCCATCAGTCAAAACTACATACCTGGACAGCTGCTTCGACTTACTTTGTCAAAATATTTGGTGGAAAGAAGTTAACCCAGCAAGCCCAGATCCCTACCTTTACCCAAGGTCAAAACCCAGAACAACATATCAAAACTTGTGAAACAGAGTGGAGGAGACTTGGATATAAAGACGAGAGAGCCTGGCCACATTTTTTCCCTTCAACCCTAGCCGACTTACCCAATAAATGGTATAAGATGGAGGAATCTAGAGGTGAAACCTTCTTCTGGCATGAACTGAGGGAATTTTTTTTTAAAGACTTCAACTTCACACCTCAATAGAAAAAATTGGCTGAAACAGCACAACAAATCAAACAGTTTCTCCAACCGATCGAAAAACAACCCTACCAAGACCATCGACAGATCAAGGGCTGTAACAATATACAAACTGGGTCAAAACCACAGTCGACCCGTTTACACTTAGAAAATGAACACACAGAAGGCAAGAGCTTCAGATGGAAATTCAACCACATTGAAACAACCAAACCTATCCACTCGATCCTGAAATTTGAGACCACCGACAAACCAAATATTGACATAATGACTACAGCCAATTTCCCTGCCACCTTCTCACAATTCAAAGAAGGGAGTCGACCGATTAATGAAGCTAAAGCACCCAAGTTTCTAGATTCCAAAGTGAAAACTAAAGAGGTCAACATTTCAAACGATTATCGACCAAAAATAGCGTAGATTGGTGACTACTGGAATGACCAACAGACCACCGAAATAGTGAACTTACTTAGAGAATTCCAGGATGTCTTTGCCAAGGACTATAAAGACTTAAAAGGATTAGTACAAGAAATGGGAGAAATGAAAATTGATACTAAACCTGATGTTCGACCTGTCAAGAAAAGACCTTATAAACTAGCTCACAAATACAAGGAGATAGTTAAAAAGGAAATCGACAACATGTTAGCAGCAGGGATCATTTACCCTATCGACCAGTCAGAATGGGCAAGCCCCATGGTCATACAACCCAAGAAACATGACCCGACAAGGTTAAGAATTTGTGTCGACTTTAGGGAGCTCAACAAAGTCACACTGATAGACCCATTCCCCACCCCTTATGCTGATGAAATCTTGAACGAAGTTGCAGGCCATGAATGCTACTCATTTATAGATGGATTCTCAGGCTATAACCAAGTACCCATAGCAAAAGAAGATCAAAAGAAAACAACATTTATCTGTGAATTTGGATCCTTTGCTTACAGAGTTATGCCTTTTGGGTTAAATAATGCACCTGCAATGTTTTCTTGAATTGTTGTCAAGACATTCCAAGAATACATATATAAGACCATGGCAGTATACTTTGACGAATGGACAATATACTCCAACTTAAAAGATCACTACAAATGGCTCTGCCTTATGCTGGAGAGATATCGACAGATTCAACTCTCTCTGAACATTAAGAAATGTATATTTATGACTCCCATAGGCATACTTTTAGGACATATTGTCTGTAAAGAAGGTATCAAGTCAACTTTGCAAAAATTAAAATTATCCTCGACCTGAAACCACCAATAAACCCCAAACAATTCAGGGTGTTACTGGGCCATACAGGCTATTATAGAAAATTCATAAGACACTATTTAGATATGACCTATCCTTTGGAAGAACTACTAAAGGAAGATCAAGAGTTTAAGTGGATAGAGGAATGCCAAATCTCCTTCGACAAATTGAAAAGGAAACTAGTCGAAGACCCCATTCTAAAATTTCCAAACTAGTCGACCAAGTTTCATGTGCATATTGATGCATCAGGAATCACAATCGGAGAAATCCTAACTCAACCAGGGGATGATGGGATGGATTACCCTATAGTTTACAGCAGTCAAAAACTAAATAAGGCTGAAAGGAACTATTCGACCATCGAAAGGGAAGCCCTAGTTATGGTATTTTCCCTCCAAAAGTATCGACATTACCTTTTAGCCAATCCCTTCACATTTTATACCGACCATCAAGCCTTGAAGTACCTTGTCAATAAACCACTTCATCATGGGAGAATTTGTCACTGGTTACTTCTTTTTCAAGAATTTGAGTTTGAAGTCGTTGTCTGACCAGGAAAGCTAAATGTCAGACCCGACCACCTATCCCGCATAGACATAGGGGAGGACCCGACCGGAGTCAATGATGACTTACCAGATGCACATTTATTTCGCATAGAAGCAGTGCCAGAAGAACTAGAAGAAATTGCTCAGTTCTTAGAAACTGGCCAGGCACCAGAAGGTATGAATAATAAGGAAAAACAAATTTTAGCTATGAAGGATGCACCCTACAGCCTCATCAACGGATTTTTATATAAAATGGGATTAGACGACATTCTCAGAAGGTGTGCACTCAAACATGAGCGAGACCAAATCATGCATGAAGCACACTATGGACCTGCAGGAGGACATTTCCAAGCAGACACAACTGCCAAGAAAATACAACACTCAGGATTGTGGTGGCCGACACTCCACCGAGATTGCAAAAGTTTTGTCAGTCGATGTGATAGATGTCAACAACTTGGTCAACCCCTGCCGAGCACAGAAATGCCCCTGATATCAGTAAACCCTAGTCTCACATTCAAAATCTAGGCTATAGACTTCACAGGGCCCTTTCCTATCCCAGCCAAAAGATCAGGAGCAAGATATATTATCACTGTAGTAGAATATGTCACTAAATGGGCAAAAGCTGAACCTGTTGATACATGCTCAAGTGAGGTAGCCACCAAGTTTATCTATGAAAACATCATCACTATATTCAAATGCCCACTAACATTGATCAGCGACCAAGGAACACACTTTATCAACAAAACTATCAAACACTTGACCGACCAATTCCACATCGACCACCGACGAAGTACAACATATCATCCTCAGTCGAATGGTGAGATTGAATCTTTCAATAAAACATTAACAAAAGGGTTAACCAAAATATGTAGTACCGATAAGGACTACTGGGATGAGAAAATCCCTGCAGTCTTATGGGCGTACAGGATAGCCTATAAACGATCGACCGACAAAACCCCCTTTTGACTAGTGTATAGACAAGAAGCAGTTGTCCCCCTACATTTCTGACAGCAGACACCTATTATTGCACAACTACTACACGTCGATGTTGAACATGCAAGAAAGGACTAAGTATTTCAACTCAGCAAGCTAGAAGAACACAGAATCATGGCTATACAACACCAAGAAATTCATAAGCAACAACAAAAAGCATGGCATGATCGCAACATCAAAAACAAAAACCTGTCAGTCGGCGACCTTGCCTTACTTTATAATAGTCAATTCAAAGGAAAACCCAAGAAACTCCACACCGAATGGATGGGACCTTACGTTGTCGAAGAGATACACTCCAATGGTTCAGTCTGACTAAAAACATTGCAGGGCCTAGTATTTCGGAAACTCATTAATGGAGCCCGATTAAAACGTTACAAAAACTGAAAAAATAAAAATAAAAAAATCACATAACGACCGTAACCGGCCACCAAAACCCATAAAAAGCTAAAAATTCAAAAAAATAAAGCAACGTAATACACCCCACACAACACCATGACAGGAATTCACTACTTCGACCACTGACATCATCATCTTCGACCATCTTCATTGACCAATCTGGTTGACCATTCTCAGCACCGACACCAGCCGATGACCTCAAAAGTCCCATTGCGAATTTATGACCTTGAGCACTGAAAGCAATTCACCATTACTCCACACTCGTGTATTGCAGCTGGAACGTCAAGTCCGCCATTAATACATCCATTCCCACACAAAATCACACCATCGCCTATAAATATGGGACCGTCGAAGGTTCATTCACCACACCCTCTACATACAGAGCACTCGAACATTCAGTCGACTAAAAACCCAGAAACCTATAGTAACCCCAACGAAAAATACATAATGGCCCCCAAACAGACCAGAGTAGAGACCAAGGCGAAAGAGCTACAGGCTAAGGATACACCCTTGATCTGTAGATTAAAGAATATCAAAAACGCCAAAGTGCAGGAGGGCCCATGGCAGAAACTCTGGGCTGAGATCCAAGAGTGAGCCTTCGTCGACAAGAAGATGACCCAAGCAGCTGAAAAAGTCTGACAGAGCACCATCTTTAACTATGCCAATGCACCCCTGATGGAAAGCTTTGGTGGGACAAAAGAAGATGCCATAAAATTCATCATCAGTCAATACCACAACGGTAGGTTCTACTTCGACCAGCCGATCGACATTACCGGAGATGTCATCTCCAAGCTCATCGGCCTGTCTAACTAAGGGAACCCTGTACCAATTGGAATCAAGGAAGGGTTGTTCCAAGAGCTTACAGAATCGCCGTCTGGGAAAAATTCCAAAGGGTTGATGATTGGGAAAATTGCAACTCACACGCCACAGATTGTGGCCAAAATCATCGCCATCACACTTACCTTAGCAGGTCGAAGTAGCGACCTCAAATTGGAAATGCTGGAGGCTGTCGACACAATTGCAACCAGTGGTCGAATCTACATATGGGGAGATTATGTCACCGACATGATCAAAATCGTCTGTAAACAATGCTAAGAGACGGGAGGAATCATCAAGTTCCCCTCCCTCATCCTCTGGATCATCATGTATCACATCTGTCCAGAAGGAAGTCCAGTCTTTCGGGAACCGACAAAGTTCGACATGAACAGGTTTAAACCCTTCTCCCAGAAAGGAACTCTGCATGAGCTAGGACAGGGGAAAGTGTTTCTAGAAAACTGGTTCCAACAATTAAAGGTTTGCACGACTAGATGGAGGGTGCCTCAGAACATCCGACGCAATCTGGGCCAATGAACTCCCACATACAATTGGAGCTCAACCATACGTTGGTCTGGTATATGCAGGGCGAGAACCCCAAGGCCAATGCCTTCGGTTACTACCCGACTGTCGATCAAATATTTTGGGAATTGACCTGACAGGTGAAGACAAAAATACCAGTACCAGAGGCAGCAAACCAGGTCGACTTCTCAATCGAGTAGCCCCTCACCGACCAGGAGAAAGAGGAATACTACGAGCTCAACCTCTACATAAGTACATTTGTGTTGGAGGACACCCCGGTCGAGCCCACTGGTCGAGTACATATAACTATCAAGCCTCCGACCACACAGCGAGCTGACCCACAGCCGACAGAACCACAGCCATAACCACAGTAGCAAGCAACCCTACCGGCTCCAGCAAGCGTCGCCCCAACTCAGGTACCAACAGGTGAAGTCGAGCCCGATAACCCTGAGTATGCTTTATCACAAGGAATCATCAAGAAATTGGCCGTTGAGATAGCCACCACCAGAAAGAAAATCAAAGCCCAAAAAGTACAACAAGGTAAAGGTAAGTGAAAGATTATCATTGCTGAGTCGTCTGACGATGAAGAAGAGCTAGTAGCTACGGCACTTGACATAATAGAGGATGCAGCCGCAAACAAAGTACCAGTGGAGACTCAGTTCCAATGGTTCCTTGAAGCAGGGGATCCTGAAGGTCGACCAAAGAAGGAAAAAACAACGACGACACCTGAAGACGTCGTCGATCTTGTATCAACCCCTCCACCTCCATCACTGACACCAGTAGTTGAGGAGCAAGCATCAACACAACAGTCGGTCAGCCCCCTCGACTTATACCAAAGAGAGATACCGGAGACAGTGAAAGCTAAGTTCGACAAAGACACTGAGCTCAAAGATTTCTTTGAAACACTACCTGAGCTATTTCAGTCGGCTCAGAAAATCCACACAAAGACTCCTCTCTATACAGGTAGCAGAAACCACCCCACGGTCTTTGGACACATGACGTCGACCTTCACACGACAAATCGAGGGCGACGTAATTGGACTAATGAAGTCTACCATGGAACCCATCGACCCCGCAACCCAGCATGACCCACCCATCACTATACCACTGGAGACAAACATAACTCCCGACATAAGTCCACAACGCACTTCTGAAAAACCCATTACCCCCGACCATTCCCCCACTCCATCACCACCACCACCCCCAACATCCCCACACCCAGACATATCACAACAAAATCCATCCACATAGCCGGAGGTGGTCATACCACCTCCCCAAACAGAAAACCCATCAACCTCTCTCCCACAAACCACAGGCCCCCCCTCAACTGTTGCAGCTACCCAGGAGACCGAGCCAGAAAAGCACAAGAAGAAGAAAGAGCATCATGAAAAAACTTCCCACCTACGGATCAGCTTAAGGGATGCAAGCTCCTTGACCGACACAGAGGTCAGCCAACTCCTCAGAACCCTGGCCAAAGAAGCAAAGACAAGGGTTGGCAGAAAAACAAATGAACTAACAAATAAAGATGTAGAACAGGTCGAGTTTCTCGGCAAATGCAGGACATTAGCTCAGTCTTGCATACCAGGCCCTTTTGTAGTCGACACAGATAGACCGTTGGAAAGAGCATATCAGCTCTTCGAGAGCATTGTGTCAACCATCCAGGTACATCTCCAGGAAACCAAGGAAGAGCAGAAGGAAGAGACCACCTGACTACTACTGGCACAGCACACTGCTTTCTTAGAGGCATACAAAGTGCTACAGGACCATATGGAGGAATCTGTCATCATCGAAGAAATATTAAGGGACTGGCCTACTCACTATGGGTAGGTCTATCAGCAGACACGCCAGAATCATCAAGGCATTCAGGATTTGGAGAGCAGGAAGATGACAGAGGTAGCACTTAGGCAGACACTAGAAGAACAGATAGTGCTGGAAACCAACAAACTACAGAAACTTGAACGGGAAGCACATCAGTGGGTACAAAAATCTCTTCCCAATCTAGAGAAAGTTGACATCATTTTCCCACAGATGAAAATACTCATCGACACAGCAGAAGAGTAGAACCAGTTCCTGGGCCCCAACATGGAGAAGATCGCAAAATTCCCCCTTTCGGAAAAGATGTCGGTCCTGTCAAGATTAACTACATTAACTATCGACATCCAGAAAGCTTTGCAGAGCTGGACAAACTTTCAACATAACCTCGCCATCACATCTCCAGTCATTGTTGAGGTTTGTGTCTAGAAAAGACCGACCATTCGTCTACACAGTCTGCCACAATAGCATTTTGGAAGGGTCCGATAAACACATTTTTGTACCTCCCTGTTTATTTAGGACGAAGAAACGTTTTGTTCGTGGGGGAGATGTAGAAGGAGCAAGTCGACACAAGTATACTTGAATGAAGAACGACTTAGTCAATCAACCGACTAAGTCGATGGGCCGACTTAGTCGATCGGTCGACTAAGTCGGTCGGCCAACTAAGTTGGTTGGCCGACTAAACCAGAAGATTAGGTCGGCTAACTAAAAGTCGTGTCAGTTCACCGAACCGACAGGTAGTTATTTTGTAACTATTTGTAAATTGTATATATTACGATGTTGAGCCAAACGAGAACTCAGTTCAGTTCTCTGCCTTGTATGAACTCATTGGAATAATATAATCTGTTTATCTTACCTGTTCTTGTCTCTTGTCTCTACTTTATATTTATATATGTTTTAGTATGTATTATTGGTAACCTTATGTGATCTGTGAGATTACAACAGAATATGTGTTGATTTCAGAAAACGGAATGAGGCATGTCTTCATGATCCGTTCCCAACGCCGTGTACTGATGAAGTGCTGGAAGGAATAGATGGTTAAAAAATATGTTCATTTACAGATGGCTTGTCTAGCTATCATCAAATAAATATTGCAAAAGAGTATTGACATAAGACGACGTTCGTGACTGAATGGGGATGTTATCAGTACATAGTGATGCCATTTGGACTGAAAAATGTTCCTGCGATATTTTCCAGGATTGTAGTTGCTACATTCAAGGATTTTATTCAGAAGTTTTTGGTAGTCTATAGGGATGATTGGATGGTCTATGGAATGATAAAAGATAATATCAAAAATCCACAACTGATGTTGGAGATATTTCGACAACATCATATTGTGCCAAATTTGAAGAAGTGCATATGTTGTGCACCTTTCAGGATATTGCTAGGGAAAATTGTATTTAAGGAAGGGTTGCTGGTTGGTCCAACCAAGATTGCACTGATCCTGAAATCACCACCACCTGCGAATGTGAAGGAACTTAAAGCGATGTTAGGCCATACATTATATTAGTGCAAGTTCATAAGAGGATATTCCACGATCACAACACCTATGGATAAGTTTCTAAAGAAGGATGAACAGTTTGCATGGAGTCATGAGTGCCAATAAAGTTTCGACACCTTGAAGATGAAGATGGCTACATCACCAATCTTGGTTTTTCTGGATTGGACGAAGGAATTCCATGTTCATGTTGATGCATCATCAACCGCACTGGGAGTGGTGCTGACATAGTCTGGGGAAGGATATATTGATCACCTGATTTATTTTTTTAGTAAAAATTTGTCCTCTATGAAGAAGAATTATACTACGACATAGAGAGAAGGATTGGCAATGGTATACGCATTGCATATGTTTCGACACTATATGTTGGGAGGTCACTTCAAGATGTTCATGGATCACTCTACATTGAAATACCTAGTGAATAAGCATGTGTTTGGGGGGGAGATATTCTGGTGGTTACTTCTCTTCCAAGAGTTTGATTTGGAGATAATTGTGAAATCAGGTTGCTTGACTTGACCACTTGTCACAGATAGAGACAAGCGAAGAACCAATGAACATTGAAGATGGGTTACCTAATGGGAAACTATTTTGATTTGGAATGGTTGATGATTACTATGAGAAAATAGTTCAGTTTTTGGCGACGAAAACAACACCAGAAGGGCTCACTACAAATTAGAAGAAGCATTTGGGATTTTGAGTTGCATATTTTTAGCTGATTGCTAGAGAATCTGTAAGATGGGACCGAAAGAGATCTTAGGATGATTCGTACTACCTCATAAACAAGAAAGAGTCCTGGCGGAAGCACATGCAGGAGTTGTAGGTGGACACTATGGAGGTCGTTCTACTTCCAGGAAGGTACTCTATGTAGGGATTTGGTTTCCAAATCTCAACGGGGATGCGATAGAATATGTGTGGACTTCGGATGTTTGTCAAAGGATTGGGAAACCAATAAGGAGATATGAGATGCTACTAGTACCTCAGGTGATGTTGCAGCCATTTGATAAATGGTCAATGAAATTTGTGGAACCAATCAACCCACCAGGGAAGAGAACCGATGGGAATTATATCATTACAATGAAATATTACTTGAAAAGATGGGAGGAAGCTACACTAGTTGTATATTGCACTGATGCGATGAAAACAAGGTTCTTATTTGATAATATTGTCACTTGGTTTGGTTTTCCAAAGATATTGATTCGTGACTAGGGGATTCACTTCATCAATCACACCATCAGTGCGCTGACAGAGGAACTTCAGATACAGCACAAGAAGAGTACCCCTTATCATCCACAAGCGAATGGGACAGTTGAGGCATTCAATAAGGTGTTGGAGCATGCACTCACAAATATTTGCAACAAAAATCATGATAAATAGGATTTGAATATTCCAACAGTATTATGGCCTTATCGGACCACTTGAAAAAGGTTAATGGGGAAAACACCATTCAAGTTGGTCTATGGGAAAGAGGTGGTCATTCCAATGGAGTACATTCTTTCAAGTTTGTGCATTGCAACAACAAGGAGGATGGATGAAAAAGGAGCATTACAAGAATTCCTAGATAAATTGGTGCAGCTAGAGGAATACCTCTTTGTCACAGGATTTCATCAGCATGTTGAGAAGTACCGGCATAAATCTTAGCATGAACGACACATCAAGATCAAACAGTTTAAACAAGGAGACTTGGTGCTGCTATATGCATTAGAGGAAATTTCAACTTAAAATGGGCCTTTTAACTCTAATTCAAATTCCATGTCATCATGTGTTAACCAATGAAATTGCTTTAAATTTGAAATACCGTATAGGTCTTAAACAATTTTTAATATAAATTTGGGGATAGGTATCATAAAAAAACTACTTTTTTTGTTCATATTTTCGACATATATACCTGTTTTTCTACTCAAATTTTGATCGGGAGAGCTCATTGGATGTGGAATTAAATTATGCATCCAATGAGTACCCACTTGGCATACTTTTGGTGCACCTCGCTACCACAAAAATAAGAAATACCTGAAAAAACATGACGATGATGTCATTATCACGTTCTTTTCAGGTATTTCTTATTTTTGGGGTAGCAGGGTGGGTATGTCGAGTGGGTACTCGTTGGATGTGGAATTTAATTCTACATACAATGAGCTCTCCCGATCAAAATTTGAGTAAAAAAACAGGGAGATATGTCAAAAATACAAACAAAAAAGTAGTTTTTTTCTTTTCTTCCTCCAAAATTAATAAATATTATTTTAACTATTATTTTATTAATTTTCCTTAGGAGGGCCATTTTGAGTTGAAATTTCCTCTAATGACAGTATGTTTTCCAAACATCTTGGTAAGTTGCAGATGCATTGGTTGGGCCCGTATGTTATAAGTTTCATTATTGAGGGAGGCGCATTAGAGGTGGAACACTTGGATGGTATGATGCGGCCTAAGTTGGTGAATGGTAGCCGAATGAATCCCTACAGGATAAGCCTAGTGCTACATGATGCTTGGGGCATTAGTATCGATGAGTTGTTCGATTTTCTATTGGCCCACATGCTATCAATGTGTAAACACGACAGGACCCTCAGAAATAATGATTAGTGACACAATTTTAGCTAACATAGGATGAGTTGGATGATATAGTCGTCGAGTGGACTACAGAATAGAAAGTGTCAGGAATTATAGAAGAGGTATCAGATAATGAGGAAGGTCCTCCAGTGGATCATGCACCGGTGCATGACAGTGACTGGGAATCAAGAGAGGAATCCTAGAGAACCTTGACTGATTCAGAGGCTGAAAGACAATAAAAGGAAACACATATAAAGAGGAGACAAGATCGGGGAGAAGCTAGAGGCATAACGCCAATGGAATATGTGTAAGCATACCACATTGTGAAAGAAATTACAGTAGTGACAAGTGCAAGTAGAGCACAACTAAAGTAGCAAGCTACTGAAGGCTTCAATGAGGTAACAACTCACTTGAATTCTTTAGTTAACACAATTTCAGAAAGAATTCCATAATCTAATTTGGCGAAGAGGGTGACTGAGATTAGTATGGGGAAATGGTCCAAAATAGTGCCCATTGCTCCAAAAGTAGTCAAGGCATAGAGTGAAGATGTAGATGCATCCTTGCAGCTGTTCAAAACCATTGCAATGGTTATTAATGAGTTGTTAAAGCACACATTTGTGTGACTACAGAGATTGGATGCACAAGTGTTGGTTGATAGGGAGCAGATCATTGACGATCACCTGTTGCAGTCATAGGAAAAAGAAGTAGCATCAAGGAAGGAGATTGAAGTATAGAAGAAGGAGAAATATATGTTGACGATGGAAAAAGTGCAACTATGGGATGATAGGACACGGATAGAAAATGAATCTTTTTTTGCCTACAAATAAGTGCTAGAAATCACTGCAGACATTGATGCTAAGAGAAAATAATATAATCTTGGTGAGGTAATCACAACATTCAAGCATGAAATTAAAGAGTTGAATGCACTGGTGAACCCAGGCACACCATCAGAGTAGGCTGCGGAATGAAAAATCACTATTGAAGAATTTGTGATGTAGCTGGAACAGATGGAGAAAGAGGAAAAATAAGTTACATATGCGATTACATAGTTTTGGGGAAGTGTATTCTAGGACGAGAAATTGGAGCAACTCAACACGTAGTTGTAGGAAGCAGAGGGACAACTAGCTACATTGCGGACATTTCTCAGAGCGATGCCTCCAGTTGTGCAGATAATGAAAGAGGCAAAGCTAAAGGGATTTCTACAGCACATCACAAAGGAAAGGGAGCGTCAGCATAGAATGACATTGCAACTTGAAGAATTCCAAGACATTGGTGTGAAACTCTCAATGAAAGTAGTTTTTGTGCTACAAGTAGTTCAAGATGGCCGAAGGGATGTCGCTACAAATATTGATGAGCATCCACTAGAGCGCAAGGTGACAGAATGCATGGAAATAAATGATAAGGTAAAGGATCAGGTCAAAGAGGTCACCCAACAATATGAGGACATCAAATTTAAGATCAACGGCTACACTATCTCCACCTGACGTGGCTCGAGGGTGAGCCACTAGATTGTGTTGGGGCCCTGTTGGCAGGAAGTTTTGAGGATAATTAGTTACACAACATTAAGGATGTTGTGCAAGGTCGAAGATACCGCACAAGGAGGATTGGTCATGTTTTGAGGATTTTGGTTAGATTTTATATATGTTAGCCATATTTTGTATATTTTGGTCATTATTTTGTAGTTTTTTGTCAAAGTAGTTAGAAAGTTGATCTAAGTGGACCATCGATGTAAAGGCGCAATACTATAAGTAAATATAGGATTGTAAATGTTGGAGAATCGATGAGATATTATCATTGAATCCTTGGATATATTTTGTGAATCATTGCGAGATATGAACTGTGGAACTTTTTTGAGAACCTATGTTTTGATGCGAAGTTAATATGACATGATAGAGATTTGATGGAAACACTCTGTCTTTTTACTTCTTTTTGCAATGTGATATGAATGGATGGATATTGCAATATGATGTTTCTTCCTAAATGATGCAGTGCTTCCATGTGTTGAATAATGTTATGTTGGTAGATATGTTTTTTCATTGATTCCCCTACTATGATTGGAATATGTTGATGCAAAATGAATGTTGATATAGGTTTCTGTTAAATGAACTAATGTTTGGATATGTGTATTATTGATGCAATAGTTAAATAGTAGATGCACAATCCTCCTTCTTACCATGAAAACATGGTTTCGATAGTTCTCCTTAGAACATCTTAGGTGAGACCTCATCTGCTCCACATGGGTTGTTGGAGAGGGTAAAACCTATTTGGGTTGGTGCTCAGGGAGATCGTTGTGTTAAGGGTTTCGAAAGATAGTGAAAACCTATTGATGGATTTGTGTTAGCAAAGCGTACTAGAGGATTGATAGAATCCAACAACTTAGAAAGACACTTGCACTTGAACCAATAAAGCAAAGAATGGAATACCTAAACAAATTGCACACAAAAATTCAAACCTAACCCACTCAAATAGAAACTTGTTCAACAAGTATAAGTGAAATGTACTCAGTAACAGAACAAGATGAGCCAAGGAAGAAACCCTATAGGTGTATAAGAATCCAAAATACTCAATAGAGGGGAAAACCCTATAAATTTGACAACTTCTACATGAAATCACAATTGTTATAACAACAGCCTCTGAATGGATCATGACTGTCAACACAACAACCCATGAAAGCAACCTGCAATTCGCGACTATATACAAAACAACCTGTGAATTGTACTAAATTTTTTTAAAAGAAAAATTAATAGACTAGGGATCCTGATCACAAAACAAGATTGAATGAAAGAAATATACAAGAAGATCACTATAGAAATAAAAATAATGAAAACTTGACCGGAAATTCTAGGGTCCTAGGGTCACAAACCTCACTAACTTTTTACTTGCAGACATACTGTTAGGATTATTAATCCTCCCTTAGTCAAATGTCTATTAGATTAATTTTTCCTAACTTAGGAACCTTAATTAATTAATTGGGTACAATTGGGTCCACTTGGCCTAATGGGACCACATGGACCTATCACTTGAGTGTGGGGAACACTACTAGAGGTTAAATGCCACTTGGTGCATGTGAATGGATCAGTTTGGGTTCCTCCTAGACCAATCCTTGCATTTTAGGAGCCACTAGGAGTCTTGAAACAAACTTACTTCAGTTAGTTAGAATTAGTACTAGTTAGTCTCAATTATCCCCCAGTTACTTTCATTCTAGTTCATAATTAGTTAGCTAGCGCATGTCTTGCATGGATAATGCATGGCTGCATGTGGAGTAGGTGCCTTTTCCCACCTACCACACTTAATTGCACTGAGTTAACTAGCCATCACTGATTGATTGAGTTGGTTGGACATATAGGAGTTGATTTTGGACTCCGATATTGATTGAGGCACCATGAGTTAGAGATTCAGTTAGATACAGTCATATCCACTTGGGATATTCGAATTGCTACCCCATACATTCGAATTCTTTTCTATGTAAACTATTGTAACACCAGATATTATTATTGTGAATGATACTATAAATTCCTCAGCAATACTTGTACGATTCCTGTGTGGTTTGTTTTGTTCAGTTTTTATATTCATTGTCCATTTATTTGCTGCAAACATTATTAGAAATATCTGCTTGAATATCTAAATGGAATTCAAATTCTAATATGGTATCAAAGCCTTCTCAGGAAGGTTTCATGCTTGTTTATTCCCATCAAACATCAAAAGCAGTTGGGTTTCCACAGAAGTCCCCTATGATGATTTTGCTAGCTCTGCATTTATTTAGAGCAACGGAGAGGGCGTGATGGACCCTGAAAACATGTTCATGTCGGGAGGAAAATCATGATTCTAGCAGTTCATATTTTTTTAGTTTGTTATTGCAATGAAATTGACAGGTTCTATGTACCTTGTGTGAAGTTTTGTAGTACTTCCATCTAGAGCAATTGTGAGTTCTCAAACTCCTGAACCGCAGATCCTCACAACTTCCATACACACCACAACAATATGGTGTGGCTGAGAGGAAGAACAGTGTAACACCCCATTTTTGACCCCGTGGTATTAATTGCATATGATGTAAATATTGTATGGAATCATGGCAAGGATTTCAAGGCCAACTCCCTGTCATTGATTGATGTTTTGTGCATAGGTGATAAAGGTTGATGCCTACGTTTTATGGTGCTAAGTCAAGCACAATATATATATTTTTGAATATCATGTAATTGTGCAACTAATAAAAATACCACAACTAGCTATGCTCCACAATGTTAAAGAGATGGGGGCATGATTTCACAAGGAATAGGGAGGGGGAATTATTCAGACCTTGATCCTATAGGGAAAGACCAAATGTCAAGGGAAAACCCATCAAGTTGTCAACCACCCATTTTTTCCTTTTGTGCCAAGTCATTATAAGTGGTTGGGGAAGTTATTGCATGGTATTGGGAAGAGTATGGGCCAAAATTAGAAATTGGGAAAAGCACCCATTTTTGAAAAATGTCTTTTGACTTCACGGGAAAGAAAGAACCCAAAAACCTATGCCCATTCCCTCATGCATTCATGTTTTCATCTTCCCTCACGTTTTGGGGAGCTGTGGGACATTTTTGATCATCCATCCTTCATTCGTTGTGCAGGGGGGGGTATGCTCATCATCATGGTTCATCCAAACCTACAAGAGGAACCATTTCTTTTCCCTGTATTATTCATTTTGAACTTTTTACCCTCATCCAACAGTCGTGAACCTCATGGGCTGAGCAATTTGTTGTTTTGCTGAGTGATTGGGCTGTTGAGATCACTCGATCTTATGAAAGAGTGCTCCTTTGATATTTCCCCAGTGTCGTCAAACATTGGTTCATTGTTTTGAATGGTGGTCTGATTTACCTAAGTCATGGAAGGTGTTTCCATAGTGGTATCCTCTGTTACAGAGTGAGTGGAGCTTGTTTATTGTGTTTTACCTTGTGGTTGTTGTGATGTGCACCCTGCTTTGGGTCTGTTTTGTATGTAAGACTTAGGGGTAGAAGAGAAGAGGAATGGGATTGTTAACCTAGTGCAGAGAGGAACCTCATGAAAAGATAACAGTGGCTGGTAAATCCCCACTGCACAACCCTGAATAGCACTGGAAGGGAAGGCATGGCCCCGAGGGACCGTGGAGCAGAGAAGGGGATGCTTCCTTGTGTTGGGGTGCATTTATTGTGAATATGAGGCCAGCTAGATATTTTGTAGGTGTCCCTATCTCTTGAATGAACCACTAGCTTAGCCTTTCTACCTTTCCACTGCCTTAGCAGCCTGCTAACCCAAGGGAGATTATATTAGATGGTATCCTGTTAGCCCCATTGGATCTTGGCTTGGTTGTGTCTTGTTGTGCACTTGGCCTTATGTGTAATCCTTGGTTGGACAACCTAATAAACCCAATTGTGTTGGAT
>LPNX010781262.1:252173-274288 GCA_001517045.1 Pseudotsuga menziesii | reverse complement strand
ACCTCATATATTGCTGCACCCGCACAAACATATATGTTAAGATGTGTTGAAAATTTGAAAACCCACTTTCACGGAAACTAATTTTATAATCATTTGCACATATTTTTTCTACATAAACCCTATATATTATGAAATCTGATTCAATTACCTATCTTTTCTCTTTTTACTTCATCTTCAAATAAGTTAGGGAAGTACCCCTAATTGTCACCTAAAATCAGAATTTTCCGTTTATTCCAGTATTATGTGGCATCTAAAGTGTCCTTAAAGGAGTCCATGATTGTGCATCAGCCCCTAGCTATGTATGCAATGGTTTTCATGTTCTATTTCGACATACATAAAGTATTGATAGAAATAATATTGTTTAATTAATTCTAATAAATAATATCATTTATTTATTACCACATTATTTAATTAATATAAAACATTAAATAAAACATAATATAGGTAAAATATTATTAATACAATGTTTTTCCTTATAATATATATGAAAAATATATCACGAAGTTAATTATATCCAATATTATTTATTTTATATGTTAAGCATACTTTATTATTTAATACTTTCACAATTACTTATTTTAATATCGATTTGTAATTAATTACATGATATCATTTAAATAATTTGTCGCAATATTACAATTAGTAAGACATATCACAATGTGACAAAACCCTCGATTAATGTCGCTAATGTAACATAACTGTAATAAACGTCACAATGCGACAAAACGCTTATTAAACGCCCACTCTCGCATTATTAATGTGTCACATCTTTGGTTGTGTTGACATATACCAACCAAACACTGTAACAAACCATGGTTTAATGTCGTAATGTGATATAACCCTTGATAACGTCGCAGTGAAACGTAAACCTTGATAAACATCATAATGCGACATAACATTCTGATATGTAACATAAACTGTATTAAACGTCACAATGCGACATAACGCTTATTAAACGTCCATTATCACATTATTAATGTGTATTCCCTATGGTTGTGTTGACATATACCAACCAAACACTGTAATAAACCATGGCTTAACGTTGCAATGTGATATAGCCCTTCATAACGTCGGAGTGAAATGTAAACCTTGAAAAGCATTACAATGCGACATACATTCTACATTACTATGTAGAATGTGGATGCTTTAAACCATTTTTTTGTCAAACGTCTCTCTCGCTCTCTCTCTCTCTCTCTCTCTCTCTATATATATATATATATGAATAAAATTTTTAGAGAAATTTTCTAAACATCCAAAGACACTATTAACGTCATAGTGAAACGTAAACCTTGATAAACATCACAATCCGACATAACATTCTACATTACTATGTAGAATGTGGATGGTTTCAACCATTTCTTTTGTGAAACAACTATATATATATATATATATATATATCAAGATAATTCTTAAAGAAATTTTCTCAACATCCAAACAGACATTATTAATGTGTCAAATATTGGACATTATTACAATGTGACATAACCCTTGGCGAATATCACAATGTGACACAACCCTTGACAAATGTCGCTAATGTAACATAACATGTGATAAACGTCACAATGCGACATAATTGCCATGTTGCATTATGGCTATGTTGAGTAATGTGGTAATGTGACAATATGTAAGTCATTGTAATGTTGCACAATGATTAGGTGTAGTGAAATTTTCAGGTGTTAACTCTGTTTTGACATAAACGAAAGGTTATGTTCAATTGTGTTGTTTCTATATGAATATATTGTATTATGGTTATGTTAATTAATGTGGTTCATTGCATTACAACATTAAAAGTAATTTCATAAGACAATTATATATTTAATGTATGAAGTGCTATGGTGGATCATCATAGTGAGTGAGCATCAAGTTGAATTGTGACATTGCTGTATGGTCATGATGGTTACTGGATTTTTGTTACATGATGTCATTAATTAAATTGTTTTGTAGTAGTTGGGTTTAGTTTTATTTTGAATTTCTTATTGCATTCTGAAATCGATGAAGGGCTATCTTGGATTCTGATGTTCATTGCTGCTTATGGTGTCTTGTGACATGCGATGTATAGAAAGTCATCATAAATTACAAGATCTTTAGTTATGTTGTTTTCATTTGAACAAGGCGTGAATGTCAATTGTGGAGCAAATATGGAATATCTTTGTTATTTCAAGTGGGAATAATTGTTATATAATCTGCAATGTTTGCACTGAGATGTTTTCGTAGACTGAAATACTGCAACAGTTGTTTAATTGGTGTTTATTTAATGTGAAACTAAATTATTTTCTAAGCAGATTCAGTTCCATATAGTTTATGATTTGTGATATTTATGAAAAAATAAAAATTTTAAACGAATACAAAAAGTAACAATTTCAATATAATAGTAAGCAATGCATCCATGAATATGATGTAAATGAATGTATGAATTGTTAAAATGAGGGAATCTAGGAATTTAATTGCAACAATTACATATATTATTTATATTGTTACTTGAGAAAGTGAAATATTGTATTGATTATTTAAATTGTAATTTAAGCAACTGATATATGCAATTGTTGAAAAACATTTGACATTATGTCAACTTAGTACGAAAAGTCATCATAAATTACCTTCTCGTCAGTTATGGAATATCTTTGTTATTTCAAGTGCAAAAAATGTGTTCTTTAATGTGCAATGTTTGTTATCATGCCGAGTTGAAATCGAATGCTTTGTTTATTCATTTGTTGATAATGCAATATTTTAGTGTGTGAGGTCAAGATATGTAATATTAGTTCTACTATTTAAAAGATGCAAAGTATTGTTTCCATTAAATCCTCGATATAGCCAATAAATTTTGATGTTATACAGTAAATAAATCTGTTTACTTTAGATCAGAAGAAATAAAAATAGTGATTTGAAGCAAAAAACTTGAACATAGCCACTCCAAATTTCCATATCCTTTATAAAAAGCTTCATGGGCTGAAGACATGTCTTATTTGAAACCAAAACACACCAAAATTTGCACAAAGTGCAAAAACTAAAACATAGTTTTTTTTACGAAGACTCATAAACCTATTGAATTCCATGCCAAAATCCTATAGGGACTGATACAATGTCAGAGGGAGTGGGAGAAGATCATTGAATAAAACCATGCTTGGAGTTGGAGAAAAGAAATTCTTATACATGATAATGTTACTGCATTGATTGTTTGCTGGCAACGGTAGACGGTGATTTGGAAGCGATGATTCTTCATCAACTGCTAAATGAGTAACACTGCAAGTTTCCAAATCATAGTATATGAATGGAATTTTAACATTCTTGCACATCAATATAGAATTTCAAAAATAAACCCAACTACTACAAAACAATTTAATTAATGGCATCATGTAACAAAAATCGAGCAAACAATATTACCATATTCCAACAGAAACATAACAAATCATAAAATTAATTTCTTTGAACGAACACACAAAGCTATTTAAGCTACTCATAAATAAAATTAAATATACATAGTTATTACCAACAGAAACATAGTAAATGATAAAAATAATTTCTTTGCTCAACACAGACACAGTAGAACACAACCATGAGCCAATGGCAAAAGACACCATAAGCACCAATGAACATGAGAATCCAAGACAACCCCTCATCGATTTCAGAATGCGAAAATAAATTCAAAACAAAAATAAACCCAACTACTACAAAACAGTTTAATTAATGGCATCATGTAAAAAAAATCCAGCAACCAACATTACCATATTGCAGCAGAAACATAACAAATCATAAAAATAATTTATTAGAACCAACACACAAAGCTATTTAAACTACTTATAAATAAGATATAGGTTGACAACAGATTACTTAGGAACAAATCAAAATTCAAAATATTATTCAAACTTATAAAATATCTTCAACACATTTAGATAAATGTATGCAACGATAGACTGAATAAATACAATGATGCGAACAGAAAGAAAAGGGACTCTCACTATTTTTTTTTGTAAATGGTGATGACAGTGGCTCAACAATCTTTTTTTTTTCTTGGCATGACACCACGAATTTTCTTTGCTTTTTTTTTTCAGTATTTTTTTGGGTTTTCTTGCCAAGATCACGAATTCCGTTCTTCACCAATCCGTGGTTAGGCTCATATTTTATTGCATCCTCAAGCTTGTCATATACCAACCCAAAACCTCAAGATCTTTGTCCATACGTACGAAAACCGTAAATAAATATTTGTTGTGTACCAGTAATGCCAAATTTCTTCCCTATCTCCTTTTGAATTTCTAGTTTGGAAAGGTTTCCTCTTCCAGGATGTAGAACATGTATCTGAAATTGACGCCTCAACCTTGGTTCGTCTATGAGGTGTCTGATGCATACTGTTGGACGATGTTTGATTTTTTTTACATCCATTTTTTTTTTGGATTTGACGCAAAGATCTGGAAAATAAAAACATATATGGTTTTATGAATTCGAACATAATGTTAACCAAATGATACAATAAACAACATTGGAGGAAATGTGGCATAAGCACTAAAACTCTAAGATATCAATAACAATTAAATCATACAATATAACAAAAACGTAAGTTGCATAAAATGGTAACATGCATGGTCATGGTTATATATGTCAAAATCATTGGCTTGCCATCTCGTAATCTATCATTCAATACTATTTTTTTGGCACATTTCATCAGTACATTCACATTTAATCGTTAAAACCAAATTAAAAAAAAAAAATTACATTTAGTTGTGAAGATCTTATGAAAAAAAATAGATAACTAACTATATATTTACTCTTTCAACACATAGAAAAGAATATGAAGAACAAAAATCCAAATAAATTAGTAAAAAAAATAATGGTTGCCACTATGTTTTTATGTCGTAATACAGCTTAACAAATGCTTGTCAATTGAACTGTAATTGAACATATTGAAAAAGTGTATATTAACATATAGGAACAAATCTTATTCTTGACAACTATATGAAAAGACAATGAATAAATAGAGATTAAACTATGTTAGTTTGTAAATTGGTTTGTTCTCTTGCAATCTATATTTCTTTCTACCAATTCAAATAATAACAACGAAACATGTCAATATAAATATCTATACAATAAACAATCAAGTTGCCTAATAACCTGACAGTTGTGATCTTTAAGCTGAAATGGATTCCAACCGTTGTTCTTCTTTTTTCCTGATCGTAGCATATGCACTTTTTGCCATTTTCAAATACCTTTCAAATGTAAACGGCGGAGATATTCGTAAACCGTCAATAGATTTTACCCTTGAAATTGTTGTGAAAGTTAAACCTTGCCTCTCTGCGATACCGATATCAATGGTTGCCCTTTGTAAAGTCAAACCTAGCGATTTGTGTATGGTAAGAGCCCAAGCCATACGCAATGGGATTTGCTTGCGATTTCCTCTAGCAATATGTGTTATTGGAACAATTTTGGGATATCTAATGTCCCATGGTAAACCAATGTAATCATCAAATGAGACTGTAGCATACATTGGCAGTTGTGGTGGTTTGGATCCATCAGAGAAAAAGATGTTTTCAACTGTCCCAAGTGCTCCATTTACCAACCCTGCTTCCACCCACAAGTTACACGTCAACATCACTCGCTAACCAGGACATAAAAGCACTTCTTGTTGAAGCTGGTCATCATCAGCATCAGAAAAATCTTTATTCTTAGTATGTTCAGCAACGCACGTGCTATAGGAATTCCAAGTGACTTTAGCATGCATCGATTATGTACATTTACCAAGTTGTTCGTAGGAAACAAATGGATTTCTGAACTGAAAGTATTACTTTCAGTACCATCCATATTTGCATCTGTTTGTGACATTAAAAGATTCCAATCATCCACTGTTGGGTTTGCATTTCTGATGTTGGTTAGCAAACTCTTAAATTTGACTTGATTTGGATATGTGCCTTGTTGACGAAATATCGTGTCCAATGTAACAACCTTTCTGAAATCTTTCCATAACACTCTGCCAGTCGTGTTTCCTATGTACAACGGTTTATCTTTGACAGGAGGCAACTGCCCAAGATCTCCAACAAGAATCATTGATCTCCCACCAAAAGGAACTGACCTTTTTTCGAGAAATGCCTCCCGAAGACGTGAATCAATTTGTATGAACAACCTTGGCCCAATGAAACTCATTTCATCAATTAAAATGTATGTAACATATCGCATTTCCTCTTGCAATACAGAAAGTGACTGACCCTGTAAAGATTTGAAGTCTTTAATAGGGATTCTAAGGGCCGAGTGAATTGTTTTGGCTCGTATGTTGAACGCAGCTATTCCTGTAGGTGCCAGCAATAGCAAAGGGCTTTTTCCATTTATGGAATGCATTGAAAATTCATGTCCAAGACAATGTATAAGGTAAGACTTTCATGTCCTTGCAGTTCCTTGAATTATCATCTTCAGCGGGTCTGCATTAGGTCCTTCATGGAAATGTTCAATAATAGTTTCAAAACAAAGACGTTGCTTATCAGAAAAAGATGGAGAAGCCGACCTAGAATGTGAGACATCTGGTATGGATCCTCTTGAGCGTGCATTTTTTATGAAATCTGTTGGGTCCTCCAAGTTTCTATTCCAACCTGTAGTACTATTCCATGCATGGATCAAGTCAAAGTCTCTGCGACCAAGAGTATCAATGTCTGAAACTTGAACAGTATTGGGAGGAACAAGACGTGACAACATCTCCCACTCATCCATGTCATTCTCATGAATCACTTCATCCTCATGTGTATCGTCATCTTCTTCATTGGTATCTGGTTCTAAAGGTATCCTATTGACATGCCAAGCTCGATATCTAAGGATCCTCCAGTTATGAATAATAATTTATGTGTTGACTTCAATATCAATCTGAATGTTTCTAAACGGTTTATAGAGAAGTAATTCACTGAGGCAAAATGACTCAAAGGAATCTGAATTGTTGTTAGGAACTTCACAGAACCGTGGCCATACACGAACTATCGCAGGTGTATCTCTTGGATTCCATGGTTCTCTCTGACGTCGACCACTAAAAGACCATGATCGTGCAGTTTCAATCAAAGATAAGTGCTCCAGAAACGGAGGTATGTTTTGGTAGTGTTCTAGAAACCCAGACCCTGTTGGGAATTTGTTGTTATCCGAGTTGGAAGAAACTCTTTTGAATATTTTTCTGCCAACATTAACTGAAACAAAGCTACGACTAGAAATAACAAGAGGAAGCTTTAACAACATATGACAGGTTTCCTGTGCTCCTATATCTCTTTCCACAATTGTTTCAGCAAGAAACTTTTTATATGCACATATAGAGGGAATGTCAGAGTCAACAACATTGAAGATTCTTGTCAACATGTCTTGATAGCTTTCTGATCTTCTCTTTGATTTTGAAGCATACTTTGCAATGTATTTCAAAACTGCATGACGTGAAAGAACCGGCTGGCAATCAACATTGGGACGCCATATTGAAAGAAGAGGAATGTTATGGACATTTAACCTGTCGTCGTTGCGAGCAGGTTCGTATTTTTTGTGTCCTTTGTCATTGACAAATATTTTCGACTGGTCTTGAAGTTCCCATGGTGCATTGTACGGGATTTGGCCATACCTACACATCAGAATAAAACTCCCCGCAACGTGTATTTATATGGAGTGTCATAACTTCTAAAAGGGTCCATCTCAAATCTCTTCCAAATATCCAAAACCTGTGCACCTCTTCAACTGCAGATGCACCAATCCTCAGATCTATCATTTCAGTTATGGACCATATAGTTGTCCTACCATCGTTCACAAGACATAACAATTGGTTTTGATATACAGTCAAACACATGGACCGTTTGATGCGTCTTGTATGAATTGTATGACCAGCCCATTTGTTCAATCCAATGTCGAGTGACCACATAGTATAGGAATATAGAGCACCTTCCTCTAAAATGATTCTCATATGTATCCAATATATTTTTCCATTAAAGAAAACTGCATCTTGAGGAGGATTTGAAATGAAGCTAGTTGCATCAATTTCTCTGCAATCTCTATTCACATTGCTGAACACAAAAAAATTTGAACCATGTTCGTTCTCTTCATGACGAACAACTATCCATCCCTGTTTGTGATCACTGATGTTGCTTATGAGTGTGAAGAATCCAAGCACTCCAATTTCAATCACGCCTATATATAAAAACCGTCCTTCGAATGGGTTAATAATAAAGTAGCGCTTGTGACCTGGCAATGAACAAACAGTGATAACAAAATATTTGAACCAGCTGTGCATTCAACTGAATAATTGTTTTCTGGATTGGTAATATGCAGAAAAGACGTATGGCCTACAGAATTTATAAACTTATATAGTATTTCAATCTCGTATGGGCGCCAGACTTCAACAAAAAAACCAACTTCAGTTATGTGATTGTTCAACCAAGAAGTTCTAAATGCTGGTTGCCACAAAATTGCCTGGAAATGTTTGCAAGTTGATCCCAACCAGATCAATGTCGAAAAAGGAACCCACAACAAAATCAGTTCCAATATCTCCATTGGCAACAAACTCCAGATGGCAGGATCCATTTGTAGCTATATAAAAAACAATGAAAAAAAATATGGTTATGAACAAAACCAATAAAAATGAAAAAATATTTATTTTACCATTTTATACATGGAACATAACTTCATTTGTTGACATAAAGCAATGTCTATGTCAAACAAAATTGATCTTCCAATTTCAATTTTGAGGTCATTGACATGTGCTTTATGAGTCCAACATCCAAAGTGGATGTTATAGTGATAAACGACATGTCAATGTTACGTATCCTATGTCTACCATCCAACAATGGAATGCTAAATGAGATCCGTCAACTTTTCATGTATAATCCTATGTCTAACATCCAACAATGGAATGCTAAATGAGATCCCTCAACTTTTCATTTATAAATGTGAGTGCTACATCCAAATTCGTTTTTTGGTTGGGCCACATATATGTTCATTAAAACCTAATATATCATTTTCAGGTTTCTCATGATTATAGATATTGAGGTCATTGACATGTCATTTTTGCAGTCTAACATCCAAAAATTGGATGTGCAAGAGGGGCCTCACCAATTGGCTGAGCACATGTCTCTTGACTTCTGGCATGATGACACCTCTCTCTCAAATGGTATTCATAAATTTATGAATACCATGGGACGAACCTAATGTATCATTTTTCAGTTTTATCATGATTATACATATTGAGGTCATTGACATGTCATTTATCAGTGTAACATCCAAAAATTGGATGTGCAAGAGGGGCCTCACCAATTGGCTGAGCACATGTCTCTTGACTTCTGACATCATGACACATCTCTCTCAAATGGTATTCATAAATTTATAATTTATGAATATCATGGGACTCTGGTATAATATAATGGTATAATTTATGAATATCATGGGACTTTGGACTAAAATTTTTATATAAAAACAACAAATAACTCTGATTCATAAATTGCAATTTTGACGATCTGGATAAACATTATATATATATATATATATCGATGTAGTCACAATATTACAAATAAAAATTACGAAGCATGATTTAAAAAATGACATGAGTTGCATTTAAACATTTCCGTAATACATATCCATAAAGGGAAATTTCATATAGTATTTTCAAAAACAAAGCTACTTCTCCATAGTATTTTGAAAAAAAAACAATAGCTACAAAAAAAGTAGTTAATATACAAATGCAATAGAATATATATATATTAACATTTAAACATAGGCAATACATATCCATAAAGGGAAATTTGAGATAGTATTTTGGAAAAAAAAAAAACCTAAAAAAATAGGTAATATAAAAAAGCAAGATTATATATATATTTTAATTTTGTTGCCTTGCATTTCTAATTTGGTCGGTAATTTTTTCTTGTTGAGCTAAAGCTTCCCAAGCTCTCTCAAACTCTTCTCTTGTTCTGGCTGTATTCAGTACTAAATTGAATAATTGGGAAGATATGGAAATCTGAGTCCCAAAACCATTGGGAAAATTTGGTTGGATTCGTTGCGGTATTGTCATGCTTCTTTCAAAATGCAAAATCTGATGTGCATGAACAACAAAGTTTATTATTTAAGGCGGTGCTTCATAGTTTAACTCTTTAGTATATTAATAATTCAAAGTTTAATAGAGACACACCACTTATATAGTGACAGAGCAAGACAATAAAGATGAAATGACTAAATTACTTAACTCATATAATTTCAAATGTTCAATTCGTTACAACTAAAATGTAATTTTTATCCATCCTCATTCACCAAACCCCACTTTGTGTTGTCATTTGTCATGTGACAAGAAGATTTGTGATAAAACTTTTTGTTCCCGTGACCTAGCTCCATCTAAGTGAGGAGGTGGCTGGGCGGAATTATATTTCTATATCAATTATTGTGAGTACTATCAATGACATGCAATGAATCCAACAAATAGTCCACCACAACGTTTGCATTTGCATATCCTTTGGATGAACTAAGGTGAACAGTACAATTTCGTACAAACCTGTGGCACCCAATTTCTGCAAGAATACATGGACCCCGAGGCTCTTCAACATGTAAACAAAAGTCTCTAAAGTCACTTAAAGGTGATCGTGAGAGGTGAGAGAGCTCAGTAAACCTCTAAATTCATGTTGAAAAACCTGAATAATGACTATGGGACTATGGATTTATGAGATTATGTGAAAAACAATTCTAGCACACCCACATAGTTTGTGGTTGGATCACTTTGATAGGGATCAAATGGTTGAAAGATAGTGATGGAATGGAAGACACTTGTGAGTTATCTATGCCTTTCTACATGTTATCATCCACATTCTTCAGGTTATCCATGAAGTGTTGGTTATCCATTCATCAATTGTGAGTTATCCATTCATCCCTACCAATTATCCCTTGATGAGATACCAACTTTTAGTTTTAGTTTTATTTTTTTGGTTTATAATTGTTTATTTCTAATTTAGAAAGTGCCATAAAATCAATCTCTACTATACTCTTGTCTCATCCTCTTACCTAGATAAAAAAATCTAGACCATATTCCACCTTAAATCGCACATAAAAAAGCTTATTAAGATTATACTACCACCATAAAATAAATCTTTGATTATACAGTTCTTCAAATTCAGATAAACATAGAAGCAAATAACAGTGGGTAACTGTAAAAAGCATTTCATATCACTAGTGCTACTTGTTCTCTATTTGGTTTACTTTCAAATTTCTAGCTTATAAAAAAGCTTTCCAAACTCATTATAGTTTGGGCAAGTTAGAAAATTATGTAAATTTGTATTGTATCAAATACTATGAAACTCAAAATTAATATAAAATTAAAATAGATACTTTGAAATTTTTATATAATAAAAAAAATATTAAAATATAATATTTATAATCATATTTTCAACTTACGACTTTGTTAAAACTTATATATAATTATAATTTAAAAAAAACATAAACAATAATGTCTTAAAATTATATATAATCATAATTTTAAAATTATATATAATCATAATATAAGAAATAATGTCTAAATTATTGGAAAAGTAAATCCAAAACTTTTTTAAAATTTAATGTGACCACCATCTCTATTCTTACTACTAATATATGTTTATAAAAGATTTAAAAAATAATAATACTTTTAGCAAGAAAGTATTTTGAAAATTACAATAATTTTTCTACACTGCCATTAATTTAACTACTACTATTATTAAGTTATAAATATATTTTTCTTTAAAAAATAAATCATTTCATTTATAAATTTTTTTAGACATAATTTAACTATTATTATTATTAAGTTATAAATTGTTTTTCTTTTAATAAATCTTTTGATTTATAACTTTTTTATACATATATTATGATAAAATAATTTTGACAATGTTAATGATTAACTTTGGTTTATGTGATAAAATTCTATACACATCACTACTCTATCGTGTACCTCGAACTTTCAAAATCTACAGATATAGTGGATCTACGACCCTAGTCCTTGAGGTACCAATGATAAAAAATGTAATGGTGACTCCATGTTCCCTTAAAAATAATTATATTCTTCATTGACATTTAAATTGTTGCATTGAGATAAGAATTGAGGGTTCTAAAAAATCAACATTCTAGTTTAGGGAGGGCTAGGAGAACTGGATCTTTGTGGCTATGCAAATCATCCTTGAGAACATGTCTTTATCATGAGCCATGCTAGTATGGCCTAAAATGTTCCTTGTTGAACTGTAACTACTTAAATGCTTTCCAATTCAGATGATTTTTTGAGTTGATATCTTTCCATCCCATATAATCACTTTCTTATCGGTAAATAGTTTGAACATTTTTAAGAGATAGTCAGTTTTTTTATATTTTCCAAAGACAACATGCAAATTGGCAATCACACCTTCTTAATCCACATGGTCTCACTGTCGGTTAAGGCAAAAGTTAAGTCTTTGGTTTTTCAGAGCAGCAGTCTTAAGCTTATTACGGTCATTCAGTTTGATGACACTAACACTTCTAACTCATGAGGTGACAATGTGTCCTCCATGAAACAGAGGTAGCACCGTGCAGGAGCGCACAAAATTGAGCTAGATTTTCCTTGGCTCAAACATCACCTCAAATTCCAACTGCCATTGTGCATTTCAAAATCTGAATAATGAGATATAGACAGCTTGCTTGCTGGGATGGGTAATGAATTTAAATGACAAAATCTAATGCGATCTGGAAGGGAATGGCTTGAGACAGAAGGAAAATAGGCCGGTCTATTCACATTAATGATGTGAATGCACCAACCCCGCCTTGTAGATTTCAAAATCTGGATTCATAATGAATGAGGCCATATAAATAAATAATCTGGCCAGGGGAGTGCTGACCCATCACAACCTATGTAGGCGCGTTCGATTGCGCGTTAAGGGAAAAGTTAAGTCTTTGGTTTTTCAGAGCAGCAGTCTTAAGCTTATTACGGTCATTCAGTTTGATGACGCTAACACTTCTAACTCATGAGGTGACAATGTGTCCTCCATGAAACAGAGGTAGCGTCGTGCAGGAGCGCACAAAATTGAGCTAGATTTTCCTTGGCTCAAACGTCACCTCAAATTCCAACCGCCATTGTGCATTTCAAAATTTGAATATTGAGATATAGACAGCTTGCTTGCTGGGGGAGAGAAGCCGGTACTCAAGCTGTAGCACCCAAGGACAATCTATCTATGCATGATATTTAGAGGTGGCGACTGTAAATGAGTAATAGACAGCATAATAAGGAATTACATTTACTATACGAAAATAAATTGTATTACATGTTTGATTCTCGAACCTCGAGAATTCAAAGACATAAGTATTCCAATTAAATTCAAACACATTGGGATTACTAAATGTTATCTTAATTAAATTAATACGTTGAGTAAAAGGATTTTCCATTAGCGTTAAAACTTACGACTTTGTTAAAACTTATATATAATTATAATTTAAAAAAAATATAAACAGGATTTACATTTACTATACGAAAATAAATTGTATTACATGTTTGATTCTCGAACCTCGAGAATTCAAAGACATAAGTATTCCAATTAAATTCAAACACATTGGGATTACTGAATGTTATCTTAATTAAATTAATACGTTGAGTAAAAGGATTTTCCATTAGTATTAAAACTTACGACTTTGTTAAAACTTATATATAATTATAATTTAAAAAAAATATAAACAATAATGTCTTAAAATTATATATAATCATAATTTTAAAATTATATATAATCATAATTTAAGAAATAATGTCTAAATTATTGGAAAAGTAAATCCAAAACTTTTTTAAAATTTAATGTGACCACCATCTCTATTCTTACTACTAATATATGTTTATAAAAGATTTAAAAATAATAATACTTTTAGCAAGAAAGTATTTTGAAAATTACAATAATTTTTTTACACTACCATTACTTTAACTACTACTATTGACCCATCACAACCTATGTAGGCGCGTTCGATTGCGCGTTAAGGCAAAAGTTAAGTCTTCGGTTTTTTAGAGCAGCAGTCTTAAGCTTATTATGGTCATTCAGTTTGATGACACTAACACTTCTAACTCATGAGGTAACAATGTGTCCTCCATGAAACAGAGGTAGCGCCGTGCAGGAGCGCACAAAATTTAGCGCACAAAATTGAGCTAGATTTTCCTTGGCTCAAACGTCACCTCAAATTCCAATCGTCGTTGTGCATTTCAAAATCTCAATAATGAGATATAGACAGCTTGCTTGTTGGGATGGGTAATGAATACAACCCGCTACACTTCCTGCCCTGTGAAACTCTCAGACGATGAGGAGGTCGAGGTACAGCCTGATGTTGAAGACTTCGTCGATGTGCTGCTATGTGGCCAGGAAATCCTCTCCAATTGGATTTGTATAACAACATAGGTTTTTCCGAGTTCATTGATCAGTTAAGCATACTGTGTGTAACTTGCAGGGAACTGGAATGGAGGAACTCAGTACCAGCGAACTGGCGGGGAACTGGATGACCTCGATAAAGTGTTGATAGAAGGAATGGAGGAACTACCAGCGAACTCAGTACCTGGCATATAATGAAAAGAAGTTACGCCTGCGGATTTGTCGTGGAAACTATGTGAGCATACTGTGCGTATGGGGAAAACGACTTACTCAGGTTGTGTGTAAGGAATGGACGAACTGGCAGGGAACCCGGTACTGCATGCGGAACTTATCAAAGAAGGTACGCTCTGAGACAATATGATAGTGGTAATTTGATTCTCAATGATTTTATTACTACCAGCGAACTCAGTACCTGGGATATAATGAAAAGAAGTTACGCCTGCAGATTTGTCGTGGAAACTGTGTGAGCATACTGTGCGTATGGCGAAAACAACTTACTCAGGTTGTGCGTAAGGAATGGACGAACTGGCAGGGAACCCGGTACTGCATGCGGAACTTATCAAAGAAGGTACGCTCTGAGACAATATGATAGTGGTAATTTTATTCTCAATGATTTTATTACTAAAATCATTGAATGGTGGTTTAATGCCCAAGTGAATGGTGGTTTCTTGCATCATTGTGGCAGAGAACTATTTATTTAATGTGTGCGTTTTTTTTTCCTGTGTGCAGGTTTAAAAGTATTATCACTGAAGTGACTGAATAGGGCAAGCTACTAAGTGAATAATTTGCTTTTCAATGGAGATAGCATCCCAAAAATAAAGAGGTTAAAGACTTGAAACGATAACCCTAAGCTAAGATTTATGTCCTTCAGGGTTTCGAAAACTTGTTTATAAGGAAGCCTTTGATCTTGTTTGCAACATGTTATCATTTCTTGCATATTGATTGGTATGGAATTTTTTTATTGCTTACAAGGATAAGAGGCTTGGTAATCAGAAAATTGAAAAAAGGAAATACCATAAGTACAACAGATTTATTCTATTCCGACAGTGCATTATACATTATACAGATCTACGTTTATACATTATTTTTCAGTTTTCTCAAAACCTCTGAGCGTTTGGGAATCTTGCAGGCTTACCTCTACTGCACAGGCGAATCCGCGAATGCTCCAACTAATGCTCCAGCGAGGAATCGACGAACGCTCCAGGACGGCACAGGAAACTGTATCTCTGGGTTTTCGAAACTATATCTCTGGGTTTTGGAAACTGTATCTCTGGGTTTTGGATCTCGTCCGCGCTTATCTCCTCCACCGCGACGTCTCCTAACAAACTCTTGGCGGCTAACAGATTCCTCCACGACTCCACGTATCTAGTCGGCGGTTAACGACGCGTCACGCACGACCTCATCTGTTAACAAACTCTCCTAACAAACTCCTAACTCTACGGCTAGTTAGGAGTGTTAAAAGATCAGACGATTGGGATGATCTGGAGCATCCACTTGGCGGGATTCGCAGGATCTTGATGATCCGCTCAAGCAAGTCCACAACAAAAAATACCATTGATATTTAAGTCTATCGGCGTAATTAACCATTGACTTTTCAAATGGTCCAGCCAAGCTATTCAAAATGGAGTTACCTTTTCGAGCAATGAATAATGAAATTTGCAACCATTGACTGTTTTTTTTTAATGATATAACAAAACTCTTGTCACATGGGAGCTATTAAAAAAAAAGAAAAAAAAGTCGTTTTGATAATAATAAAATCCGTTTCAGTTAGAAAGAACGCGATTTGAGTTTTAAACCATTATTGTGTTACCGAATCTGATCGGGGCCGTTTTGGTAACCTTCTTTAACTCTAACTTTAGCATTATTGTGCTGCCGGATTCCCGCTGATCGGAGGGCGTTTTGTCATCGTGTATCTGTCTCGCACGAGTTTTATATCATAAAAGTATTGGTCGATTGAAATCGGTGGATAGATTCTATAATATTTTACAAGTAATTAATTAAGCATAGCTATCATCAAGATCGTTCTGCCCTTCTCATACCCTCCATGGAAGCTCTGTGAGCCGCTGTATACTCCGACGATGGCAGAGAACGAGATAGAAATAATCGTATCTAGGGTTTCCACAGTTGCTCCGGCCATCCCTACTGCCAGGCATAGGATGTTTCTCTCCAATCTCGATCTTTGTTTTGTTCCTTTTAACAACATACACAAGCTTTTTTTCTATACAATATCAACACCAGATCACAAGGAAATTTCTATGATACTAGAGATGCTGAAGAGGAGTCTGTCGTTAGTCCTGGTAGACTTTTATCCATTTGCAGGGCGGTTGGACATCGAGGAAGGAGAATCTGGGCGGCCGGAAATTGACTGCAACGATGCAGGGGTGGGATTTATAGAAGCATCAATTGATATCACTTTCCACGACCTGGAAAGGGATGAGTTTGAGCACCAAAGCTTCTTCAAGAAACTTGTTCGGAAGCATGAAAACAGCTATGAGGCGCCACTTCTCTCAATACAGGTACGAGAAACGTTTCTCCATTACCCTACATTCACCGGCAGGGATATGGGATTTCTATTTTAAGTTTTCTTTGGATTCTGGGACTTTAATTAGGAGACAGCCGAAAACCTTTGGCATGGTAAAACCACTAACAAAATCATAATTAGAATGGAACCCTAATTTCGATGAAACTGCTGAATTTTGAATCATTTTCAACCCACTCAATTTTAAAGTAGTCGCATGTGTCTGTAGAAAAATCGTAATCTGTAACTGTACTGTTTACTATTTTATTATTTACTCGTCAAGTCGCGATCCATCTTCAAGAAAGTAATTGTTTATTTATGTCATTGAAGGTCACTGATTTTTTGGGAAGCGGTATTTGCATCGGAATCACTTTCAATCACGCTATTGCAGACGGGAATTCCTTTTGGTATTTCATGAAATACTGGTCAGACCATTGCAGAGGATTTCCCATTTCCAATAAACCAGAGCACATGAGAACTATTTTTAAGCGCGACAAAACGATTAATTGTGCGATACCTAATATTTCATTCAAGGGTCAACAAGTAGTCTACAATCAGGTTAAAGAAGCGCAGATTATGAAGTTTCTCCCAGATGATTTATCACCCGTGAATTTGGACATTCCTATGCAGACACAGATGGAAACGAACATCAGATCTGGCGATGAAACAAATCTGGAAATGTCAAGATTTCATTTCAGCGAAGAGATGATTCAAAATCTGAAGGAGCGAGCCAGGGCTTCAACTTCTTTTGTAGCTGTTGCAGCACATTTTTGGAGATGTTTAGTAAAAGCTCAAGAACTCCAAGAGAAAGAGCCTGTTCGTTTCTTATTGTTGGCTGACTGCAGAGACCGGGTAAAACCAGCCTTACCTCCGACTTATTTTGGAAACTGCTTAAGCATGGGTGTTGCGCGGACCAGTGCGAAGGAGCTATTAGAGGAAGACATCTGCTTCGCTGCTTGTCTCATCCAGAAACTCGTTAATTCCTGCGCCACAGAGATCCAGCTAAATAATTTGATAGACTGGGTTGAATCTCACCCTGGCGCCTACAAGGATCTTGCAAGATTACTGAGTGGGGGATCATACCTTTTTGATGTAGTTGGTTCTGCCAAATATCCTGTTTACGACATAAACTATGGATGGGGGCAGCCAGTTAATGTTCAATCCCCATCCTTGGATAGAGTTGGAGGAATATTGTTCTCATGCGGGAAAGATAACAGGAAGAGTATAGATATCTATACTTGCCTTCCTCACCGTGAAATGGAAACCCTAAAACGGATTGTCCCCGTAATCCCCGATTGACTATTCAATTTCTACTTATTTTCTTCGAGTATTCTAGACAGGCGATTACTCTTTTGTTCCCGTTTTTTTTTTTTCCTGCCAAATTTTTACCGGATTACTAAATCTGAAAATTCATGTTAACATATTTAGTGTCCTCGGTTGGACGATTTTGGGAGTGGAGCATTTATTTCTGAGATTTGTTTTATGAAAAATAATTACATTCTATTGAATTATATGAAAATAAGATTAATAAAATATACGAAAGTATATAGTTAAAAGGACAGGATCAAAAAACAAAATAGCTTCATTATCAAAGATCTGCTAACATTAAGACAAATGAGTTGGTCTCATAGAGAAAGAAGCAAGACTAAACAACCAAAAACAAAGATCAAATGAAGGCCAACAGCTGGTCAAGAAGAAGAGTAAAAAGGACCCAAAAAATATAGATCAAAGTCAAGCCTCAACAAAATATAGGCTGTTGGCTGCCCTCCTAGACAATAGAACCCACTAACCAGTACTAAAAGAAAAAAACAATAAAACCCGCTAACCAGTGCTCAAAAAAATTAAAACCATCAACAACAGAACAGACAGACTTAGACAACAAATCAACCTGAAAGTTCTGCGCCTTATAAATGTGAAAAAAATAAATATATGCAAGCAATTGATTAAAAGCCTAATTTTTTAGAACAAAACTCAAAATAAATAAGACTCAAACCACGAAAATGGGTTACCAAATCAATAATGATACGGAAGCCGAATATAAACAAGTTGTCTAAACATGGGGCATTTTTACTTTTTTTTTCGGCTTGTTTTTATCAGTTTTTCGCCATGAATATTTTCAAAATTTTCAAAGACATTGCAGAATGCAGAGTATAGGTGTTGGAGAGTTTTTGTGTCATTTGATTTCATTTCTAAGTTTAAAATTGCTCAACAAACAACATAAATTACATAATTACAGATTTTATGGATTAAATTCACCTGATTCGGACAAAAAATCTGGCTGAAAAGTCAAAAAGTCCCCTGATTAGACAGCTCCGAATATAAATCCCATCCAAGTCATTCTGTATTCTAAAACAATTGAAGCGCAGGAAATTTTGTTTACTGGATTCCAGCCAATAACTAAGGGAAAAGCAAAAACCTCGAGCCTTTAGCATCCTCCTTTCTTTTGTGGCCTGTGTTGAGTGATGTCATGAATTTCATTTCTGAGCTTAAAATTGGCCAACAAACAACATAAATTAATTCACCGGATTCGGACAAAAAATCTGGCTGAAAAGCCAAAAAAGTCCCTGATTAGACAGCTCCGAATATAAATCATTCTGTATTCTAAAACGATTGAAGCGCATGAAATTTTGTTCACTGGATTCCAGCCAATAACTACGGGAAAAACAAAAACCTCGCGCCTTTAGCATCCTCCTTTCTTTTGTGGCCCTATGTGTTGCGTGATGTCATGGATAGATATTCGATGTTATAAATGAATGGTTGTGAAGTTGGCATATTATAATAATATTTTTGTTTTATTTTATTTTTTATATAAATGAAATTCAACATTTATATAGTAAATTTGATTTCGAGTATAAAAGATATTTATTTATAAATATTTTTAAATAAATATTTAAATATTTAGAATTAAGTCTAAATTTAATTCTAAATTGTATTAATTTTTTAATAAATATATAGATATTTGTATTAAAAATAGTTTGATGGTGTTTTTTCATGATTCATGGATTTTAATGGTGATTATGGATTTTATTGATTAGATTGTTAGTGGTAAAAAGTATATTTCCATGATTTTGTATAAGTAGTCACTCCTTAAGGGCTTTCATGACTAATTTTGCATACCGGGTGTTTTGCTAATAAAAATGGTAAGTTGTTTAGACAGACTTTAAAGAAAGGGATGTAAGATATTCGGGCACCGGAGGATGAGTATAGATTGTTTTTGTTGTAAGGAGGTGAATAAAGATCTAATATGGAGATTCATGGATGTCTTAACAAGATTATTCACTTTGATATGTCCTAATTACTGAGAACATGTTTGGAATGAAGTTATGAAAAATAGATTTCCAATCAAAGCAAAGTGGGGAAATCTGGATCTGCCTAAGCTACCACTTATACTATGAAACGAGAACTTTATACTAAGAAAGAGAATACTAGCCATAAAAACTATGTTTTTTGCATTAAAAAACACCAAAAACACCCTCAATTAGAAAAGTGTCTATACCAATATACACATTTTTTTCGAGTTAAAAAATAGAGCCATAGCGTAAACATCCCATATTGTTGTTTACAAAAACTTTGAAATCAACCCCCAAATCTGAAAAAAGTTTTTTTCTTCGAGAGTTAAATTACAAATTTTTTGAAACTTGCATATTAAACTAAAACAAATATTTGATAAATAATTTTACCACTCTAACCATATAAAATCAAACAAATTATGCTGTGATTCAAAATGAAATTTCATATGTTAGACCATAAAAGAACAAATTATTCATATAAATATTCGAAAACTTATTTAGAGGTTCAATTACAAACATCATACTAATAAAAAAACATCTAAAATGTTTCATGTGTGTTGTCACCTTTCACACACCTCGGTCACGTGGCAGAAATCTTCAAGCCACTCAGTGTGTCCTTGGGGGCAAGTCTTGAGTCAAGGCCGTCACCTTGTTCTTGACACCTCCGTTTAAGCTCAACTCTTAATGAAGCCAAGGGGGGTAGACCCTATTAAGTTACTAAGGCAAAATTATTTAGTATGGTGATGTTAAATTGAATGAGTTACTTAGGAGTTTGGAATTTAACCATAAAAAACCATAGATGACAAGATACAAAATGAGCGCACGAAAGCACAATGCTAAGATACAATATATATATATATATATATATATATATATAGAAAGAAAGAAAATAGCCAGTGCCTTAAAATGGAGTCAAAAGATAATCAATCTGCTTGCATGTGCTTGGAGTGAATGTTTTGCGATTGCGTTTTGGTACATTGTAAGCTAATGTGAAATATGAGTTGATTAAAATTAGGCGAAAGGGTGGACTCCAGATATACCCGAGAGTACTTGGAGTATGTCCAAAACTAAACCTTCACGGCTACCCACAAGGTATATGTGGGTTGAATGGAGTCTCTAAGGCTATTGTTCATAATGCACCCGCAGGTGTAACAGAGATCGACGCCCCGAGGTCACTTTTCAGGAGTTCCCGCTTCCTTTGGGTATTTTTCCACCGTAATGGTTTGATCGAGGTGTTGGATTTTCACCTGATGGTTTGTCAATTTGGGAGAGTGAATCCTAATTATTCTAGTCACTCAAGTACTTTTGATGTAGCTTGACTGATCAGATGAACTGCAGCTAAGTGCAGAGCATACACACCGGAGTCTTGTCAATTTTAGTAAATTTTAGACAAGGTGTTCTTATTAAAAAGAAAACCCCCTAGGAACCTCTTTCGGTCCAAGTGGACCTTAATCGGAGAATTAAGGAGGGGTTGATTTTATTATGGTTACTGAAACAAATGATGATAGCAAATGAAACATAAAAAGATAAGCAAACCACAATTTTCTAATTAGACTACCACGAACCTTTCTTCACCTTCCGGCTCAAAAGGAGTCTTGCGGGGTAAGTATTAAAGTTACTTTGAAACCAATAGAAATGGAATATGGAAATGATTTTAAATCAAAGTATACTACCCTGCAAATTAGTACTACACTAGATTGAAAAAAGATGAACGAAAAGCAAAAAATGACACGGACGCAAATCCCCCCAGGGGGGATGGTGAATAGGCTCGAAAGAGCCTATTCGAAAAGATATTTTGTTTTTATTAGCAACGATTTACAATATCAGCAAATTTAAATTGATTCACTTTGGTCCTTGTTATCTGGGATCCAAAGGCTTACAACAAGCTTGTAAAAAGCTAAAATCAAAACACAACGGTGGGGGAAGCTTCCGGGAAGCTCTGGTTCGTCCAAGAGTCAAAAATTGGGCAGAGTCTCCTCTTTTTTATTAGACCTGCTA
>LPNX010781262.1:237270-252138 GCA_001517045.1 Pseudotsuga menziesii | reverse complement strand
AATGTGCCCAAACACACTTTAAAAGTGTTTTGGGTCACCACACTAGTTACCGAAAAAAAAACTAAGTAAAAATTTGTTAAGTTGGGGTAATCTAGTTTTACAAAAAAAGGAACCAAGGAAAGCAAGCTTTCCTTGGGATCTTGGCTTGCTGTTAGGGTAGCCAATGAGATGTGCACTTTTATTGCAGAATATGAAACTTTAAATTACATCAAAGGAAACTACCTTAAAAGCAAGCTACAAATTTTCTTTAAAATGCTTGCAAAACAGAGGATAATTTCAGCTAGATCTCTTAAAATATGACTTTATATGCAAAACGGAACGGAGATCTAAACTTAAGAAATGATCTAACTAACTAGATCTATATGTAATTTTGTTTGTGAGACAGATCTAAGCAATAATGTTCTTTAAAAGTAACCAATTTGAAGAGAAATTAAGATTTTGAAGGAGGAAGAGAGAGAAAGAGTGTTGGAAGCCTAGGAATGTTGGGCTTTGGAGTCTGCTTTGGTGGAACACCGAGGGACTATGTCATTCAGAAGATCTTGAAGATGAGGAAGATGCAAACCAGCTCAACCTCTTATACAAGCGATATCACTTGTAACTTAGAAATCCTTGCACAAACAGATGGTTAAAACATAGGTGCTACTGGAAGAGATAATTGGAAAGCATGCAATTAAACTTAAAATACATACAACTCCAATAGATCTGAAACAAGCAACAGTAAGAGCATAAATCAAACTAGAATAAACTCTTACCCTAATAGGGGGGGAGCTCTCTCCTTCGAGGTCAACAATTAACAAGCAAAAGCAGTGATAAATAACACAGATTATACCTCATAAGCATTTGACAACCACTATCCACACATGAAGAGCATTACGCCATAGATCTTGCCTCCAAAGCTTCTTTATTCCATAGTAATAAACAATACAATACAAGAGCAACATCACCTCAATCCCAGTTCTAACTAGCTTGGAAGAGGCTTCTTATGCTTCTATTTATACAAAAACCAGGAGATCTAGCCCATGGGGGGTGCAAATGCCAAGGAGACAGATCAAATCAGTCGATGGAGAGTCAATCAATGCATATCTGAAGCTAAACTGAGCCTACTTGTCAATCAGGGGCTTGATTGAGCTGACACATCAACCCATAAACCGACACATCAGTCCACAGAGCTCCCAGGAGAGCCCACACGTGTGGAGGAGAGAGAGAGGGCACAATTCCCCCTAAAGGCTGCTGAAGATCAACTTTGGATATGATTTGATCACCTCCTTCAGTCAAGGATTTGTCAGATCCAGTCAATCTGGTTCAGATCTGACTTATTTCAATCAAATCGGCTGAGAATCCACAGATCTATGATTTTGGATTTGCTCCATTATTCACCAATTTATTAATTAAAATAATCAATAAATTATTTTTTGGCGCTTTCTGACCTGAGTGATGAAAAATCACTCAAAACTAGGAAATAGTGGGTCCATGGGTTTACATGGTGCTCTTAGCTTGAAAATGAGCACCTACATGATTGAAACTGATTATTTGGCCCACTTTTATTACAAAATCAATTTTTCCAATTAAACTATTAAAAAATAGCCTAAGTTTTGGAAAAATTAAATTTTAATAAAAAACACTCAAAAAATTTAAAAAATTTAAAAAATTTAAAAACCTAGGGGGACTTAGACATGTTCATAAGACTCGACCATGATGCCTAGCATGTTTATACATTGACACATAGACTCTAATAACCTCAATAGGCCTAAATGCCAAGCCGACCACCCCAACTTTGGAGGTATGGAGTGAAAAACTCAGAAATTATTAGTCGTTTATTCAACAACCAATAATAACCAAGGGAAAAAACACCCTGGGCTGATCAGTTTGACAAATAAAGTCTAAGAGACTGAGTCTTTTACAGACACTTTCATGCTAGAACATTTATTACAATTCCCCCATGGGGGTATGAACATGTGATATAATACAACAAAGTTTCCTAGAAGCAAGACTGAAAGTCTTTTGAAGTCCGAACAAGTTATCCTTGTCCGGTTCACCAGGCTCACTTGATAAAAAACCACTAAGTACAACTTAGGTGGTAACATTCTGGCTCCAACTGTGGGACGTGTGCTTGATCTGGTCTTTAAGCCAAGGAGAGGATACGAGAACACCACAATCTCTAGTTTATATACCTTGTAAAAACATCTCAACTTGAAAAGAAAACCTCAGTAGCACAAGTTTTATAAAAAAACAAATGGACCATTAAGCTGATTTATTTAAACAAAATAAATGTAACTAACTAATTTTTTTCTTTTTATTATTATAGCTAGGTACAAAACAGAAATGCAGAAAGTAAATGCTCTCTTTTAAGGAGCTTATTTTCCTACTCTAAGCACGATATAAAAAGGGTTAAGTGTAATCAGAAATCCAATGTAACCACCTCAGCATTTTTTAACATAAATTTTTTTCCTTGTCTTTGGTTACTAGCCAAAGTAATGATACCTTATTTAGAAAATGCAAACCTACATGATGATTCAGAATGGGTGGGATGGATGGGAAATCATAGGCATGAATAAAGTCATTAAAGTTCTTCCCAAACTTGTATGTGCTCATGCAGGCTGCTTCTATCCATGACTGGATAGGACTGATATACCAATCAGCACGATGAGGCAAACTGACTACATCATCATACTGATCACCGGGGCTTATCAAATGATAACTCGTTGCACAAGCCCCAAGTGGCTCCAAATCATAAGGAACCTCTATGTGTGAAAAAGATGGTTGAGACTAATATTCCACTGATTGCATCGCATCTGAATTTTCACAACACTGCTTCTCAATGGCTTCATTACTGATACCTTTGTGCGGCTCTGCATGATATGACTCTGAATGATCACGTGAAAATTCTGAATGCTCCTCTTCCATACTAAAGTTTTCCCAGGCATCCAGATCCATGCTCCCCTCTATGGACGTATCGTAGATTGGACTTCCACAAATTTTTGAATAGACACTCCCCTTGTTGGACATATCATGGATGGGATTCTCCATAAGATTTTCACAATTTGGATTATCTATGAAATTCCAATAGTCATCACTCCCATCCATGTCATATGTGGGTGACTCTTCATCCATGGCATCATGATCTTGCCTATCCATGTCCTCCTTGTATTCATAACAATCTTCTTCAGAAAAAAAATTACAAGGCAATAAACTTTCCAAACCTTCATCAACATGAGGAGAACAAGGTCTAGTGTCACCACACACCATACTGATCTTATCATAATTTTATTTATAGGCTTCTGTTATGATATCATGAAGAGGATCTTCAATATTATCTTCAATCAAGGAAACTTTTTGGACATGTTCAATGGGATCACTTGGGATGTGTTGCTTAGTGGGTTTCTCTAGAGGGCTTTCTGGAAAAATATCAGCATTGCAACACACTTGAGAATATCTCAAATTTTCAATGTTTTCAGCTATGGTGACATGAGGAGAGTCTTCAACAATGTGTTCCGTCATGGGCTCCTCCTGAAGATATTCAATAGGATCATCCTGGATTTTCTCTTCCTTAGAATCTCGCTATGTATTGGGAGATACCTCATATTCTTTAATAAGCTGCTTAATTACTTCCTTTCTTGAATAACTATGAGGAAACTCTTTGATGGGAGTATCATGGACCTCATCTTCACTTAAATGTTCAAGAAGTGGTTCCAAGTCTTCAATACTTTGTATCATGGCAAAAGGTCCATCATATGTTTCCATGTGATACTCTGTCCCGGATAAGTAGAAGGTACAGATATTTTTAAGGAATTTTTTCAAACCATTCATACTACGCATACCATCATGCCACTGCTCTAAAAACATCCAAAGGAAGCTTGGAAAAGAAGTTATACATTTTTTAGGAAGGCCCTGATAGAACCAACAATAGGCCTCACCCCAAAAAGTACCAACAAACATTTCCATCACATTGTCTTCATGAAGAATATTGAAGTCATCCATCAACTAAAGGAAATATTTGACATGCCAGATGGCTGAATCACCATAATTTCCATGAAAAACTGGAATCCATTTATATGCATCCCCCACACCATTACAAGAGTTAGGAAAACCCAGGATGTTTGAGAAATCGATAGGCCGAAAAATTCCAGTTATTTGGGCACCATATTTCTCGTTTAATTCATCCATATCAAAAATTAATAGTATGCATTTGATATAACCATTAAACCTTGTATTGAAAAGGTGGAGCTGTCAAGTGATGAGCTTTAAAGGTTTTAACATGTCGCATGGGCTCATCTACACAGAACAAAACTTCACAAGTTTATGAGATAACAGGGTTTTATCCCTTCAATGGAGTCGCCATGTGAAAAAGAAAAATAAGCATTTATAAATATTTTCACAAAAATTATTTTTTGTTTTTCTTTGTAAAAATAAAAACTGGAAAAAAGTCAATGGAGTCCATGGATGAAAATTAAAGATCTACTCTAAGCATTCATCAAACAAAGGAAAAACAAAAAGGAAGAAAACAAAACTCGTACTCCGGGAATAAAAAGATTTATCTCAGGCAACAGTGCCAAAAAAGGTTGTCACCTTTCACACACCTGGGTCACGTGGTAGAAATCTTTAAGCCACTCGGTGTGTCCTTGGGGGCAAGTCTCAAGTCAAGGCTGTCACCTTGTTCTTGACACCTCCGTTTAGGCTCAACTCCTAACGAAGACAATGGGGGTAGACCCTATTAAGTTACTAAGGAAAAATGATTTAGTATGGTGATGTTAAATTGAATGAGTTACTTAGGAGTTTGAAATTTAACCATAAACAACCATAGATGACAAGATACAAAATGAGCGCATGAAAGAATAATGCTGAGACACAATATATATATATATATATATATAGAAAGAAAATAGCCAGTGCCTTAAAATAGAGTCAAACGATAATCAATGTACTTGCATGTGCTTGGAGTGAATGTTTTGCAATTGCCTCTTGGTACATTTTAAGTTAATGTGAAATATGAGTTGATTAAAATTAGGTGAAAGAGTGGACTCCAGATATACCCGAGAGTACTTGGAGTATGTCCAAAACTAAACCTTCACGACTATCCACAAGGAATATGTGGGCTGAATGGAGTCTCTAAGGCTATTGTTCATAATGCACCCACAGGTGTAACAGAGATCGATGCCCCGAGGTCACTTTTTAGGAGTTCCCGCTTCCTTTGGGTATTTTTCCATTGTAATGGTTTGATCGAGGTGTTGGATTTTCACCTGATGGTTTGCCAATTTGGGAGAGTGAATCCTAATTATTCTAGTCACTCAAGTGGTTTTGATGCAGCTTGACTGATCGGATGAACTGCAGCCAAGTGCAGACCATACACACCGAAGTCTTGTCAATTTTAGTAAATTTTAGACAAGGTGTTCTTATTAAAAAGAAAACCCCCCAGGAACCTCTTTTGGTCCAAGTGGACCTCAATCAGGGAATCAAGGATGGGTTGATTTTATTATGGTTACTAAAACAAATGATGATAGAAAATGAAACATAAAAAGATAAGAAAACCACAATTTTCTAATTAGACTACCACGAACCTTTCTTCACCTTTCGGCTCAAAAAGAGGCTCGTGGGGTAAGTATTAAAGTTACTTTGAAACCAATAGAAATGGAATATGGAAATGATTTTAAATCAAATTATACTACCCCGCAAATTATTACTATGCTAAATTGAAAAAAGATGAACGAAAAACAAAAAATGACATGGATGCAAATCCCCCCAAGGGGGGGGGGGTGGTGAATAGGCTTGAAAGAGCCTATTCGAATAGATATTTTGTTTTTATTATCAACGATTTACAATATCAGCAAATTGAAATTGATGCACTTTGGTCCTTGTTATCTAGGATCCAAAGGCTTACAACAAGTTTGTAACAAGCTAAAATCAAAACACAGTGGTGGGGGAAGCTTCTGGGAAGCTTTGGTTCGTCCAAGAGTCAGAAATTGGGCAAAGTATCCTTCTCTTTTTTGTTAGACCTGCTAAAAAAACAATGAGCAATTAAAATCAAATGTGCCCAAACACACTTTAAAAGTATTTTGGGTCACCACACTAGTTACCAAAAAAAAAACTAAGTAAAAATTTGTTAAGTTGGGGTAATCTAGTTTTGCAAAAAAAGAAACCAAGGAAAGCAAGATTTCCTTGGGATATTGGTTTTCTGTTTGGGCAACCAATGAGATGTGCAATTTTATTGCAGAATATGAAACTTTAAAGTACAGCAAAGGAAACTACCTTAAAAGCAAGCTACAAATTTTCTTTAAAATGCTTGCAAAAAAGAGGATAATTTCAGCTAGATCTCTTAAAATATGACTTTATATGCAAAACGGAACTGAGATATAAACTTAATAAATGATCTTACTAACTAGATCTATATGTAATTTTCTTTGTGAGACAGATCTAAGCAATAAGATTCTTTAAAAGTAACCAATTTGAAGAGAAATTAAGATTTTGAAGGAGGAAGAGAGAGAAAGAGTGTTGGAAGCCTGGGAATGTTGGGATTTGGAGTCTGATTTGGTGGAACACCGAGGGACTATGTCATTCAGAAGATCTTGAAGATGAGGAAGATGCAAACCAGCTCAACCTCTTCTACAAGCAATATCACCTGTAACTTAGAAATCCTTGCACAAACAAATGGTTAAAACATAGGTGCTACTGGAAGAGATAATTGGAAAGCATGTGATTAAACTTAAAATACATACAACTCCAATAGATATGAAACAAGCAGCAATAAGAGCATAAATCAAACTAGAATAAACTCTTACCCTAACAGGAGGGAGCTCTCTCCTTCAAGGCCAACAATTAACCAGCAAAAGCAGTGATAAATAACACAGATTATACCTCATAAGCATTTGACAATCACCATCCACACATGAAGAGCATTACACCATAGATCTTGCCTCCAAAGCTTCTTTATTCTAGAATAATAAACAATATAATACAAGAGCAACAACACTTCAATCCCAGTTCTAACTAGCTTGGAAGAGGCTGCTTATGCTTCTATTTATACAAAAACCAGGAGATCCAGCCCAGGGGGGGCGCAAATCCCAAGGAGACGGATCAAATCAGCTGATGGAGAGTCAATCAATGCAGATCTGAAGCTGAACTGAGCCTACTTGTCAATCAGGGGCTTGATTGAGCTGACACATCAACCCATAAACCAACACATCAGTCCACAGAGCTCCCAGGAGAGCCCACACGTGTGGAGGAGAGAGAGAGGGTGCAATCGCCCCTAAAGGCTATAGAAGATCAACTCTAGATCTGATTTGATCACCTCCTTCAGTCAAGGATTTGTCAGATCCAGCCAATCCGGTTCAGATCTGATTGATTTCAATCAAATCGGCTGAGAATCCACTGATCTATGATTTTGGATTTGCTTCATTATTCACCAATTTATTAATTAAAATAATCAATAAATGATTTTTTGGGGTTTTCTGACCTGAGTGATGAAAAATCACTCAAAACTAGGAAATAGCGAGTCCATGGGTTTACATGGTGCTCTTAGCTTGAAAATGAGCACCTACATGACTGAAACTAATTATTTGGCCCACTTTTATTACAAAATCAATTTTTCCAATTAAACTATTAAAAATTAGCCTAAGTTTTGGAAAAATTAAATTTTAATAAAAAACACTGAAAAAATCTAAAAAATTAAAAAAATGAAAAAACCTAGGGGGACTTAGACATGTTCATATGACTCGAACATGATTCCTAGCATGTTTATACATTGACACATAGACTCTAATAACATCAATAGGCCTAAATGCCAAGCCGACCACCCCAATTTTGGAGGTATGGAGTGAAAAACTCAGGAATTATTAGTTGTTTATTCAACAACCAATAATAACCAAGGGAAAAAACACCTTGGTTTGATCGGTTTGACAAATAAAGTCTAAGAGACCGAGTCTTTTACAGACACTATCATGCTAGAACATTTATTACAACCCCCCCATGGGGGTATGAACATGTGATATAGTACAACAAAGTTTCCCAGAAGCAAAATTGAAGGTCTTTTGAAGTCCGAACAAGTTATCCTTGTCCGTTTCACCAGGCTCACTTGATAAAAAACCACTAAGTACAACTTAGGTGGTAACAATGTGAAATTATTCAAATTCTTCCATGGATTTAGACACCCCATTAGAATCTATATTTTCTGTAGATGAAGGACTGGATATAATAATAATAAACCGTACTCCCCTAACCCTCTCATTACATTACATTCATAAAAAAAAAAAATTAAAACACCCCCCCTTAACCCCCTAAATCCCCCAACAACATAATATTATCGTAAGAGCATTAATGTAGGATCTTCATCCTAAAGTTACTATCAAGAATAACCGTAAATAAAACCATAGAAACCACATTGTGTCGAAAAATGAGTTTGTGCATAGAAGATATAAGGGACATACTACATTACGGTATTGAGGAAAGCTTGTAGAAATTATTTCCTTCATCGTGCCAAAAAAAATATCTAAAATATATTTTGAAAAGGAATTAAAGGATTTTGAAAAGGTTGTTTGAGTAATAAAACCATAGGCACCTTCTTTATGTTAAGAAACAATGGTTGAGAGTGTATTGTGCAAAGAAAATTAAAGAAGGCATAATTTGTTATCCAATTAAGGAATTGTGAACAAATGGAAAATAGATTTTTAAAAGGTTTTTTAAATAAAGCAAAAGTTAAAAAAAAAATTCAAACTATTTTATTATTATCAAAATATAAGGGATTTGTTTAGGTCTCCAAAAATTTAGAAATCTTAATACACATTTTATCGTCAAACTATTTATCAGTTAATCAAAATTCACAACAATTTTTTTTTAAATTATGATAGAAACATCAAGATTGATGTAGTGCTCTGATTGCCGGGCAGAGCACTAAGTCCTAAACTTTAATAGCAAAATGACATTTACTCTTATTTTGATTTTTCAGGATTCATTTATTTGTAAAATAATGAGAGGGTTCACCGAAAAATACCTGAACCTTAGCAAGCTGAAGATAGTCCTTGAATCTTGCTCCTGTAGCCTTGCCTCTCCCTCGTCTGAGCCTGTCTGAGCCTTGATGCCAATTCGGATGATCCACGCTGCCGACAAGTGTTGATCCTGCTGGCCCTAGGAAACCGACGGGTTTCCTAGCCCCCGAGCCCACGTGCCGATAAACCCGATAGCAACTCCTCTCTTTGATGAGTGTAATTCTTCCCCCTGGAGTTAACCCCCTCCTCCAGTTTTCTTCCCTCTCTGTTCCATCACCTTCTTACTCTCTTCTTCTGTAAAAATTCATTTCCCCCAAATGCTCTGGCAAAAATCCCCCTCTTCAACCATTCGATCCCCCTCCTTATACCTCCTTCCCCTCCTTTCTTCCACCGCCTTTCTTTGTCCACCACCTTTCTTCTTCCACCGCCTCCTTCATATTTAAAATAATAAGTTTTATTTTGTTCTTTTCTTGGGCAGTTCAACTAGTTCAAGTTTTTATTAAGACATTCCTTGTACGCAATTAATTTTTTTCTTGAATTGTACAATTTTTCACCCTGGATGAGATGGTGGAAATTACTAGATGCTTATCCTATTGAATTGTACGTGTAACTTTAAAACATACCCAACTGTCATAACATTACCCAATATTGTTTGTTTAATGTTTTATGCTAATGGTACAATGGTAAAATAATATTGTAATTTAGTATATGTTATTAATAACTTAATAAAAAGTACTTAATAATAAACACTAATAATATATAATAATAATAATAGATAATAATAACAGAAATAAAATAATAATTAATATTATTAACCAATAATTAATTAATTGTAGTATTATTATTAATTGATTGAAATGATAACATCAACATGTTTATGTTTATTGTTAAGTCCCCTCGCACATTGTTTCTTAATAAATCAGGTACATTTACAGGTTTAAATAAATCACAATTACTTAGTTAACCCATCCAACTATTTAATGTTTTTCAATTAATATTTCATACTAGCGTGCATGTGTGAGGTGTGCATGCATGGCCAGTACATGCACAGGCTGCACATGTACTATAGCAAAACCCCTAAATTCTAGCTGATACAAATAATATTTCATGCAACAAGACCAATATACATATATAATATGATTTTTTTTGACATTCAGAGTTATTTAACAATTATGTTCTTATTAATCAGTTAGTTAAGATTGGTACCTACCATCACTAATCCGGTATCATAAATGTCCAACACTCAACAATAATAACTAATATGTCAAACCATCCTAACCTACGTCTGCATCCTCCCTATCCTTCCTCTGCTAGTACAAAGTGGATGCCAGCTGTACTGACCTTCCCACATAGAACCTGAGAGTGGTAGCGTCAGCTAACTAGCGGACCTAGCCTCTCCTAGCAGGCATCCAGCCATCGTCATCACAACAACTTGGGGAGCGTGTCTCAGCACTGCCCTCCCACGACCTCGGGTATCAAAGTGACATAGGGTGGGAAATGCATCCATCCCTCTCAACATACTGGGTATATACTCATCAAACCATACTGCATTGCTATCGAGTTTATTGGTACGTGTCATCGTACCATCACTTGGAAATTAAGGCTCTTCTTCAAGATATGTATTGAGTCATACTTTGCATCACACACTTGGCTATCACATAGCCCCTGTACCCTGCAGGTTAGCACTATGCAACATGCATTCATAACAATATTAAATCAATAGCTGGTCCATATTATCAACATTATTTCCTTTGATCACATAAAATCACAAAATAAATCGCATCATGGATGGGTGCCCATGTACCACATCATACATATCACATCATACCAAGGATTACAATCAACTATATGTTTTTGTTATGAAATAAACGAATCTGATGACGACTACTGCATGATAATTGCATAAGCACAATAATTTCATATAAATGATAATCATCATAACATCATAATCAAAACATCTACATAGGCATGTTAATCATCGTAACATCATGGTCAAAGAATAATATAAGCATGATAACATCATAATATCATAATTAGAGCATAATCCTGATAACATCATAACATCAGTAAATAATCACATATAACATGCCAAAATATAGTTTATGAAGTATAGTTGAGTCCACAGACAATAAGTAAATACAGTGTAATAAGTCTGAGTGATAAATATGCCTGAGTCAAAATATGGGGCACTACATACACCCACCCTTCAGGAAACTTCGTCCCAAAGTTATGGTCAAAATAGTGAGGGAAAATATCGATGCATAGTCTCTGTGTCCTCCCAGGTAGCAGATCCTGGGCTATACTTGTCCCACTGGACCTTAACTTGGTCCATGTGTCGACTACGGAGCTGTCAAACCCTATGATCCAGTATACGTAATGGTTCGGTCCTGAAGGTTCCCTCGTCCGAGACCTACAAGTCCTTCCAATGAATCTTGTGAGACTCATCGGCTATGTAATGTCGCAATACTGAAACATGAAATACATTATGAGTCCTATACAAGTGGGGTGGCAGTGCAAGACGATAAGATACCGGTCCGATTCTTTCAAGAATATCGAATGGCCCTATAAATCAAGGTGACAACTTGGTCCCCTTTCCAAACCAAATGGTACTTTTATTTGGTCGGATGCATATAAATACGTGATCCCCTACCTCATAACTTCTATCAGTTCTGTGTGCATCAGCATAACTCTTTTGTCTATCCCGTGCTTCTTTAAGCCGCTTCCTGATTTGTACCACTTGCTCTTCCATCTCCTGAAGCAACTCAGGCCCGACCAAAACACGATCCTCCAACCTGTCCCAACTGAGTGGAGTCCTGCAAGGTCTCCCATACAATGCTTGGTATGGAGGCATACCAATGGAGCTGTGATGACTGTTGTTATATGCAAAATCTACTAGAGGAAGATATTTCTCCCACTGTGTCTGCTGATCCATAACATACATCCTAAGCATGTCCTCCGTCACCTGATTCACCCTCTCTGTCTACCCATCTTTCTCGATATGATAAGCTAAGCTTAAGTTCAGCTGGGTCCCTAATGCCGATTGCATGCTTGTCCAAAATCTGGAGGTAAACTTAGGGTCTCGGTCAGAAATTATCTTCTTTGGAACTCCATGAAGGCGTACAATTTCATTTATGAATACCCTTGCTACATCCGTCACATCATAAGTGTCTCTCACTGGAATGAAGTGGGAACTTTTGGTCAGTTTGTCGACCACCACGAGTATAGCATTATGTCTTGAGGATGTGAGGGGCAATCCCACAATGAAGTCCATGGAAATGACTTCCCATTTAGTCTCAGGAATATCATGAGGCTGTAAGAGACCGGCTGGGTGTCGATGATCTGCCTTGACTTGCTGACATTCTAGGCATTTCGAAAAAAAATCAACTACATCGCTCTTCATACCAGCCCAGAAGAAGAGCTTCTTCATGTCTGCATATATCTTCTTCACCCCAGGGTGCGCATAATAATGTGCCCTATGGACCTCTCTAAGGATTGCTTCCTTGAGATCACCTTCTTTAGGGATATACATCCTCCCTTGGTACCGCAACAACCCATATTCCTCAATATGGTACCCATAATACTTCGACCCACACTTCTTCCCACTCTGAATATCTGAGGTTACCTTTATATACCAACCATCTCCCAAGAGTTGTTCGAGCACTTTCTCCTTCAAATCCACTCTCAAGGGAATTAAGGAGAAAATCCTCGTCCTTCGGCTTAGAGCGTCTGCCACCACATTCTCCTTTCCTTTGATATATGAGATACCAAAGCCATACTCACTCATGAACTCACTCCATTGTCGTTGCCTAGCATTTATATCCCTTTGTGTAAAAATATACTGCAAAATCTGATGATCTGTTTTAAGTGTGAAACTTATGCCAACCAGGTAGTGTCTCCATAATTTTAGTGCCAGCATTACTGCTGCCAATTCTAGATCATGTGTGGCATATTGTTCCTCATGAGGCTTCAACTTACGAGATGCATAAGCTATTACCCCACCTTCCTACATTAGAACTGCTCCTAACCCTTGCTTTAAGGCATCGGTACATACCATGAAGTATTTATCCATGTTTGGTACCCGTAAGATTGGTGCACTCGTCAGTAATCTCTTTAATTTAGAAAAAGCAGTATCACATTCATTGGTCCACTCATATCGGATTCCCTTTCGCTGCAAGGTGGTGATGGGTTTTGCAATCTTGGAGAATCCTTCCACAAATCTTTGGTAATACCCTGCTAATCCCATGAAGCTACGCACCTCATGTGCATTCTTCAGGATTGGCTAATCCTCGATGGCCTTCACCTTCTCTAGGTCCACTGAGATCCCTTCTCCTGAGATGATATGCCCTAAGTAATGAATCTCCTTTTGGAAGAAAGAACACTTTGACAATTTACCAAATAGTTTATGTTCCCTTAAGCAAGTTAAGACTAACCACAAGTGCTCCTCGTGCTCCTTCTCGTTCTTAGAATATATAAGAATGTCATTTAAGAATACCTGAACAAAGTGGTCCAAGTAATTCCAAAAGACACTATTCATGAGGCTCATGAATACTGCTGGAGCATTGGTTAAACCAAATGGTACTACTACGAACTCATAATGCCCAAATCAAGTTCGAAAAGCAGTCTTAGAAATGTCATTTTCTTTAATCCTGAGCTGGTGATACCCTGACCGCAAATCAATATTAGAGAAGACTGATGCACCTTTCATCTGATCAAATAGGTCATCAATTCTTGGTATAGGATACCTGTTCTTCACTGTGGCTTTGTTCAAATCCCTATAATCTATGCACAGTTGCAAAGATCCATCCTTTTTCTTAACAAAGATCACTGGTGCTCCCCATGGTGAGATACTAGGTCTAATTAGTCCCAAGTCTAGCAACTCTTTTAACTGGATCTGTAACTCTCGAAGCTCAGGGGTTGTCATTCTATAAGGAGCCTTTGAGATCAGCTCCGCACTGGGTTTCAGTTCGATCGTGAAATCAAGCTCTCATTCTGGAGGTAGTTGTGGAAGTTCTTCTGGAAAGACATCCTTGAACTTAGATAATACTGGGTAAGAATTCAAGGAAGGTCCTTTACTATCGCTCATCGTCTCAACTACAAACAACTAACATTCTTGTCTTAAACACCTTTTAGCTTTCACCGTGGAGATGAAACGGAGGGATATTTTCCTCTTTCGACCCTAGATTTGAATTGCTCGACCCTCATCATCAAGGCACAAGACTTTCTTTGCATAGCAATCCATGAAATCTCAATGGTCTTCTAACCAATCCATGCCGAAAATGAGGTCATAGGTGCCCAAATTGGTGACATAAGCGTCCAACTTAGTGGTGCATACTCCTAAGTCAACTTGACACCCCCTTACCTTAAGACCTACTGCTTGTTTAACCCCTGAAGCCATCTCGACCGATTCAAAATCATCATGCTCACAGGCTACCAACCCACATTTATCTAATGCATATGGTGAAATAAAACTATCCGTTGCACCAGGATCAAATAAAATTTTAAGTTTGACATTGTTTACTTTACCAGTGGATTCTACTACGGTGGACTGATGTTCTGCCTAGTGGTTGTGAATAGCTGCATGAATCCGATGAGTGTTATCAGAATTGCTCATGGATGCTTTTCGTTCCTGCTGCCTGCTACTAGTCTGCCCTTTAGAACAATCCTGCTGAAAATGAGGACCTCCACATCCCCAACAAGAGACATTAAGTGGTGCTTGCATGTTGCTGGGAGGAGTCCTTTGGGATGCGTTCCTTCCCCGAGATCCTCTAAAACCTCCCGATCCTCTATAGGAATTGCCCTGTGCTCGTCTTCGGTTCCCATGATTTGTTGACGAAGCCTATGATACTGAGTTAACTGAAGTGTTACCTCTCGGGGTGAACCTGTTACCATAAGG
>LPNX010781262.1:208547-237089 GCA_001517045.1 Pseudotsuga menziesii | reverse complement strand
ATATATATATAGAGGCCATGTGTTATTTTGTCTTATTGGACTTGTGACTTGTTATTCACATTGGGATTTTTCGTTTACACTGTGGAAGTAGTCCAGAGAAGTCGTGCACACGCAGCTATCAAAACCTCATTTGTTCTACTCTCCACCCGTGGAATTTCACTCCATCCTGCTGGGTGCATCGCTACTGACAGGTAGGTAAACCATGGTTTTGTTATTTTGGCTATTATTGGTTGATATTTGAACCGTTAGATTTTCCACAGGTTAGGTTTACCGCATAGGAAGGTAGGGTTTTGCATGTCAACGATGGTTTTTGTGGTTATTTATATTACAAATACGGAGGGATTTCATCCCGTTCTTGATTTCATTTTGTGGAGTCTGAGTTTGTACAATGTTGAAGCGTTATTGACGCGTATGCGTTTCTTGCGTGGGTTGTTAGGACATGTTACAAACGGGCGTTTTTCCATCCACACCACTCGTTTATTTATAATTTGTTGGTATGCCAGAGGTTAAAAAGCCATTTTTTCCCTAGTTACCATATCCCATGGGATACAGGAGGGTCTTTCGGTCGATTAGGGTTTTTCTCGAAGACGGTTGCTGAGTAGGGTTTAGCTTTTAAGGTTGAATGTTGTGTTGAGATCCAGTGTTAGAATAAGTCTAATAAGTACCTATGTGAGAAGAAAGGTTTTCGTTCGATTCAGTTTTGAGATAGTGGAGATTAGGTTTTTTTTTTTTAGAAAATAGTTTGGGAGGCTTTTTCCTTGTTAAATCTTTCATTCATAAAGACTATGTTTAACTTATTTTAAATAACATGCATGTTGAGGAGGTAAATAAATTGGTATATTTTCTTTTGTATTGCTATAAGCACTTGCTAAGAGCTCAATTAGCCTAAAATATGTTGTTTTACTATGACAGGTTGATTGCTATAATAGCAACATGTTAAAGAGACAGAAGAAAAAAGTTTAGATGGCTGAAGGAGAGCCTGAAGTAGAAATAATCACCAAAGTAGAGTTCATCTATGAAGATACCAAAGCCACTACTAGAGTTGAATCAGACTACAAGTGGGGAGAAATCTATAGAATGATCTCAAACCAGAATGTACCTGATGTCGGGTTTGAAGAATTGATGATCTATGCTAACATTGAGAAGTCATCCTTGATGAAAGTAGCTACGAGGCCTGAATTATTTCCTTGTTCATAAGTAATAGGATGGATTCTGCCCAGGGAATATGTGACGACAATGATTCTAGAAAACACTACAAAGCAAGGCTATGCTGCATATAGCCCTACATATGTCTCCATGGCATACCATTTACCTTAACCACAGGTCTATTCGACAGAAATTTGGTTGAAGGAGATAGCTATGGACCTGGTAGAAACTGTAAAGAGAATGATGATACCAGGAAAGAATTTCTGAACTAGACCTTCCGGAGAATATGATACCTCTACTCTCCATGCTCCCTACAAGTTTATTACATTGATGCTCAATAGGATTTTTGGCAGAGCACATGGGAAGAGCTTCAAGATAGGTTGGGTACCAGTTATCTTTTTCATGGCCACCCAAGGAACCGTCTTCAACTAGGCAAATATAGTGTCAAACAACCTCTCTGCATGTATATCAGTAGCCTTAGGAGGGGTATCTCAAAAGAAATCTGAATTTTATATGAGCTCTATCCTAATTGATTGCATATTGTGCACCCAGGATTTTCCTGCTTTGAGATGTAACTAGGAGAAGGACAGAACCCCAGTATACGCAGCCTATAAATTGTTGTGGGCACATAAGTACCATAGTTATTATAGGGAAATTTGCGAGCACTTTATTATGCCCTTATATACCCTAATTTTCCTGACTGAATGTAATTGCATGTCTGAAGAGGCATTTAAATTCATACAAGAGTTTGGGGATTATTATTTAACGGAGGATGGATTAGATGTAAGGATGTATGGTGGCTCTAGAACTCCTTCTATACTCCCGAAGTATGCCAGATATTATGTACTCCACAAGGAGGTATTCAGACAACTGTACATTGATGGAGTAGGCAATTTTTTGTTTGAACATAATTAGGCAACGTACCCTGCAGTACCTTTCTTACTTGGAAACTATAAGTTTTCAAGGGTAAAGCAGGAAACATAATTTGTTAAAGAGCTAGAATATTTTTTCTTTGGCGAAATGAATTTTCATAGAAATGACTCCCATAACAAAGTAGCTGACTATTGCAAAGAAGCAAGAATTCATTTTGAATATAATGATTTCTAGGACAAAGATTAGGAGACATCCTGAAATGAGAAGAACATAACCGCCATCAAGAAAAGATTCAAGCAAAAAATAACAACTATGGGTGGAAAAGGCAAGATTTCAGAAAAGGCTAAGAAGTTAGAAGAAGAAGAGGCCAAGAAAAGAGAAGAAGATGCTAGAAGATTAGCACATGAAGCAGAAAATTGGTTAAGAATTGAAGAGGAAGAAAAGAAACGAGCTGCTAAAGAAGGAGCTAGGAAGGAAGAAGAAGAAAGGAAAAGACAAGAAGAAGCTGAAATAAAGAAGAAACAAGAAGAAAGTGAGGGCTTGAGACTAACAGAATCCCAAAAGGATCAACAACCTACAGGGAAAGTTGATGCACAAGGAATACAAGACCAAATAGATCAAGAGCAAGGACAATCCGATCCTGATCCCTTGGAACCTGTTGTATCTTCTGGAAGTACATTAGGAAGGGTTTCAATTTCTGAAATAAAATTGATCCCTTTCATGCCTACCGAAGGGGAGGAGATTCCTGATTTTAATACCATTTTTTATGACAAAGAAAAGAAAAGAATCATTAAAAGAACTGAGAAGAAGGTAGATACTGGGGAACATCCAAGAAAAATGGTGATAGACAAGACATTGGTACATGGTATGCATAAAGATCCACGGTTGATAGAAAGAGCTGGGGTATCTTTAACCTTAGCAACTGAAGACAATGTGGACAGGCTCATGACTAATCTAGAGTAGTCATGGAAGAACGCAGCCCAACTGAAGGAAACCTTAAAGAAGGAAAGAGATGAAAGCCAGAAGCTAAAGAGAAAATATGAAGATATGATAGGCAAAGTCAAGACTTCAAGAACAGAATGCCAAACTCTGCAAGCATATAAGAATGCTCTAGAAATATCTGTAGAGAACACAGAGAAGAGTGCTCAAGTTACCTTAGCTGAATTACAAAAGCTACAGCTGGAGCATCAGATGTTAAAGACTGAAAAGGATAATCTTCAGTTATCATATGGAAATTTAAGTGAAGAAAATAACAAGTTGGAGAGAAGGGTAACTGAGCTGGAAATGGAGAAGGCTATTATAGAAGAAAAGGAGAAGCAGTATTAGATGCAGGTAGCAGCCTTAGAAGAGCAGAAAAATTTGTTGACCGCATCACTTAAGGATGCTATGGAGAAGAAAACTGGCATCCAACCTTTGAAAGAGCATGTTCTGACTCAAAGAAAGAGGATCCACCAAATACAAATACGGATAGAAGATGAAAGGTGCAAAATTTTGCAGATAGACACTAGGCTAGAGGAAATTGTAGATACCACTTCATATTTCCTGGATAGGTCTCAAGATATATTGGAGATTCTAAAAGGAAGAATGTTTTGGGTAGAGACCAATAAGGAATTTCCCATAGAGCTAGCCATAAAATATTAGCAAACTTTAAAGAAGGAATATGAATTACTAGAATTTGCAATTAATGTAGCAGAGGAGTTCAAGAAAACAGTGAACAAGACAAAGACATCATGTGCTAAATTTTGCAGGAGAGTGCTCTCCACATACAATCGATGTCAGACTTCTGTAGAAAAGAGATTGGATGGGCTACCTAAGCATGAATTGTTTCTAAAGCATTTACATGACAAGTGCCAAGAAGATGAGCAAGAAATCCAACAGGTCAAGGACCTAGACAAGTGGATATTGAAAAATGTAGTAGCACATGCAGCCGTGAGAACACATTTATTAGAAGACCAGCTACGCCTAAGTCCTGATAGGATAGAGGGGGTAAAGACCCAAGCTGCCAAATATCAAATTAACTTTCGATTTATTGAGCCTTCTGGGTTTGAAGGCATAGCAGTAGATGCTCATGCATGGAAAAAGTTCACCAGCGAGTAAGCTGGCCCTTCCTCATAAAATGTTTTGGAAATATTGATTTAAAATGTAATATATTGTATTAATTTTGTGCACAAGCTACAGGACAAAATTTTGGAAATGAAAGGTTGGGGAAGCTCAAGAGACAATGAGGGGCAGCCCAAGAGTTTTGTTTTTTGTATAAGTATAGAAAAGTTATAAATATAAAGGGATTTTTTCCAGACTATCTTGAGAAAGTATTGTAAGAAGAAGTAATTCATTTTACAATAAAGAGTTATATGTTTCTGTTGGAGAAAGTTCTATGGATTTTCAAATGTTTGGTATGGGCTAGTTGGATATGAACTATTTCTTTTTCAGCTTGTTTCCATAAACTGTGAGATTGGTCTAACCTATTGAATTCTTTCATGTTATGAATGTGCTCCTGTTTATTTTCTGAAATTTCCACATTGAGTAATGAATGTTTTAATTAACAATAAGCTATCTTGTTGTTTATCTTTCTATTGATATTCGTGTGTTTAGAAACGTTAACAACTATTTGTGATTTTCTTTATGCATGCAATACGATACATTACTCACCATTAATGATAGTTTTTCTCCCTAGGGATAGGTTAGTGAGTCTTAGTTTGTTTCCTGCTGTGTGTGATTTAGATGCGAGAGAGGTAAGACGAGAGGTAAGAACCTGTGCATCACATTGTGACCCTCCTCGTTATCTCTATCATCTGCATTTAGTTAGGAACTTGCACATTATACTTAAACATCAAAAAACTAAACAATATACACGGTGGACCAGGTCGTAACTGGTAAAACACTTTAATTGTTACTTGACCTACGGTAGCCGGACCGTAAACCGTACGGATTCCCCATATCAAACAATAATGAGCTAATTGGGAATGTTTATTGGGGAGAATACCTACTGTTGTTACCTATGATTTTCCAGGCCTCAACACCGTCCTATCATCCCTACTTATACTACTTTCTGGCCCTTTTCTGCAGATTCATTTGGTCACGTTGCATGGATGAAGGAGGAATTTTGCATAAATCCAAGATTTGTTTTTTTGTTTTCCGAATAGTATTATGCCCATTTTTTAACCCAACCTTTGCTATGAGATGGATGGAACAGTATTTCGCTAGTATTAATTAATACAGGGGCAATTTCATAGAAGAAACTTAGCTACGCGATCTAAATCCTGTTAAATATTTAAGCGATACTCATTATAAAATGTTGTAGCATAGAAGTTAGTTTTTAATTTATGTTTTTCTATTTAGATGGTTCCATCTTCGCTAAATGTCCATTCATAGGAGCTTGATATGGGTGGCTTGTACACCAAAGTGATCACCATAAATTCCACTGTGTGTATCAAAGATGAGATTATATAACTAGGAAGAGTCAATGCCACATCAAAGGTAGACCTCTATATACGGTTCGCATCTCCATAATTTTTTCCAGTTAAGGATCTATTTCGAACGTAACTGTGGGTTTTGGAGGATGCAAAGAGATTTTTGGGATGGTAACAGTGAGCACTCCATTCTCCATTTTAACCTTTGCGTCCTTCACATTGAAATTTTTTGGCAGAGCCAAATGACCAAGGAATTTACCATAAGGGCGTCCCAGATATCCTCACTTTTCATTCTTTTCCTCCTCTTCTTTCTTTCGTTCAGCACTTATTTTTAGAACTCCGTCCTCCTCCACTTCTATATTTACATTAGAGCTGAGCTAAGTGTAGCAACCAACATTGTGTGACCTCTTATTCATAATACAATGAACTGGTGACTCCAGCTATTGGTAATTACTCACAAATTAGTGCAATAGGTATCATTGATTATTAGTTTTAGAGAATATTTTGAATTCATTTGTCATGAGAGTTTTCACATTAAATCCCTGCTAATCAACGTTGGAGAGAAAAGAGTATTCCTATTACAAAACAAATAATAGAGTAGACTACATAGATAAGAACACAAATATTTTAGACTGGAAGGCCTTACTAAGATGGCAAGCATTCATTTGCATTTATAGTAAAAAATTACATGAGGAGAGGTTCAATCTAGAAGCCTCTATCTAGATTTTTCTATGTTCATTGTTACTGTTTCACATGTCCACACTATTCCAAATTCCTACGACTGCATTGATTGCCACTTCTTGATTTTTATACCATCAACAGTCATCTAATAAACATTACCATTTAATTATTTGTTTTTACACTACCCCTTAATGTTTATTAGAGGTAAAAATGTTAACAAAGTTTATGCGTTACTAGTACGGGTCATTTTCATTGTATTCTTCCTCTGGGTCTTATTTCCATCTTTGTCTCTACTTTGGCCATGTTTTCATCTTCAGTCATCAACTAAATCCTTATCTGGTCCTTAACTAGGTCTTCATGCTTTATCTTCATTATCTTGGGCTTTCTTCATTATTAGGCTTCGTCCTTGATATTTTTCTCTATCATTTTGTACAGGATTCACTTGAACTTTCTGAATCATTTTCTTCTTTTGTACCTACATAAAAAAATTGGCAATGTCCATATAAAAAAAATCCATCTACCGAGATACATGGGTTCCATCACTGTACTCTCCAGTTCTCTAGGAAACCTCTTCAGATACATGGTTCATTAACATGCTAAACTTTCTCTTGGTCCCAACCAACATAATACAATTTGATATTACCTCACACATTCCCACTTTACCAAAGATTCAATTTCTCCAATCCAGCATCAAGATAGCATACGGGTACACCTGCCACCCTCGTACCTCTCACAGTGGTTAATTCCACAACTTGATGTCACATCCTCTATTTTCATATGAGGATAACTTTGTGTGGTTTTTCATCACAACACATATGCCTGAACATTATGAACAAGTCTTACAACAACCTAGGGAATACAACCTCCCTTTGGATAAATTTTACAACTAGGGCCAAATCTTATGGGGTGTCGGGTACAACCGATCTTGCACCCCTTATATAACATGTACATCACTATCTCGGGTACAACAAGAATTTCAAGTACTTTTCTAAATGCCCAAAAAATTACTATCCCATTACATATGCCCATTTCCATCTTAGCGCCATGCATGCTTTTCTTTTGGAGTCTTCTTCTTGTTCTTTTTTTTTTGTCTTTAGTCATTCACATTTGTCTTTTACATCACTTTTAGCATACAAATGTTTCTTGTTAGAGTTGATCAAGGTCCAACAAGGAACCTATGAAAATGGATTTACAAACTTAATTAACGCACCGATGCCATGACTTTACATAGCATGAACTTGACACATTACATCTTTAAATGATTGACATAAACTCCATCTTTCACTTAACATGACTTTGACTCCTTACAATATTAACCATACCCATTACATTATCACTTTTACTAATGACCAAGACCTTCTATCTTTATGACACTCACCCATCACTCAACCTTTGTGCATTTATGTTAGCAATCCATTACACTCTTGACTCATACTTATAACCTTTCACCATAACACTTACAACTTCACTAGTTCATTCTCTCTTTACAAGATGAAACCTACATGACCATTCCAAGCACTTGAATGTATTCTTCATATGAATCCTTTACCACAACAATGATCTTAATCAGAATTATGAGGATGAGGTCTCTTCATGTATGTGAATCTGTGACTTTGTCACATTATAATAAGTATTTAACTTTCAATTCCCACTTAAATTTTAAGTTTGATCTTTGAGTAAGTGGTACCCATATCCTTCCACACAATTATATTTTCTCTTACCCATTGATTTAAATCATTTTTTTTAATTCTTGATTTTACTTTCATTTGAAACAACTTAATTTTTATTTATTTATGATCCGTATGCTTTCAAACATAGAGTTGCTTTCTCTTTACATAAAATATATTTCAGTCAACATCTACATCAAACACATTCTTAGACAATAATTGCAAGCTCCGATTCACACGGCAACTTTAGCAATAAAAAAAACTATGTTACACACAACAATCCATACCCCTCATTTTTTTGCACGATTCCTCTTGCTTTGAAATGAATAGATCTGAGTAAGTTGAAGGCCCAACACTTTCACGTATAAAAAAAAATATTTGAGATTCGCACAGGCAACTATGGCACGGGAGACCACTCCACATGCAAAATTGAACTTGTTCTTTCCTCTATCTGCCAGGATTTCATGGGAACTTCATGTAGCACTACACTAGATCGAAGCACAAGAGGTCGTTTGAGACACAACTCTTTTATGCAGGGGAAAATTTAGTCTACAACATCTTTCTCCACCGAAGGACATCACCTCTTCTCCGATGATGGCAAGAAGCTTCTCTTTTATATGACCAAAACTCCATCCAGAACATCATTTCGGAGGACCCGATCCTTCTTCTTTGGTGGTGATTAAAACATTTCAGAGCATCCCATCTTTCACTATAGCATGGGCCATAGAATGAAGAGATTAAAGGATACAATGACGGAGATCTACTGACGTTCTCGATATTTTCAGTATCTTGTGTCTATCATGGATGTGAATGCTCCCGTGTAGATGTTTTTTGCAAATAATTTAGTAGATCAGATAATGCGGGTAGAGGGGTGTGGGGAAGGGAGGAGGGAGTGGATCTTTGCTCCCTTAGGAACCAAAGGGCCTCCCCTCATGGGTGGCACAATTCGTGTTTCTGGTTGTGACCAAATTCCATGATTCTTGTTAAGACTAAAATTGTACCTAGTCTTTATGTGTTTTTTCTCAAATGTTTGTTCCTTATTTACTTCTCATTTTATCTTATTTTAAATTTTAATGATTTTGAATGTCTTTTTATTTTATATGTTATAGTTTTTGTTCTTATTTATTTTATCCTTTCTTAAGATTTTACTGAGTGGCTTATTAAGTATTATATTTATTTTCAAAGTCTTCAAATACTGATTTAAGTTTACTCCAATGCTTATATCCAAAGTCTAACTTTCATTTTCAGCTTGTTTTCCAGATATTTCATGTTGAGATATTCCTGTAGCACAAAATCCAAACTATATACACTAGAGAACTACATGAATCAGAAATCATAGGATAGCATGGTCGATTGATGGCAGAACATGGCCTATTGTATTTGATGATGCTAGGAGACTTCCAGACACCTGTTCAACATATCATGACACATGTATGAACCTGTTGTGAGTATCATTGAGGAAATCGAGTATTAATTCTGTCACAACAATCTTGGACAAAGTATAAAATCACAAGTGATTCAATTGACAAATTACACATGAAAATGGTGCAACAGTACTGCAATAGGAGGTTGCAGTTCTGTATAATCAATAATTGAGTGAATAATACAATACAATATCATACAGAATGCATGAATGCCAAGCTAATTCAAATACTCAAGGAGGTCATTCGAATTACATGGATGAGTGTAGCTTAACTGAATGTCAGACACACTCAGCACACTTAGTTAACCACTAAACTGATAAATAATTGACTCTCACACCAAGTCTTAACTGAATTGGAGTGCAATAGATGACCTAGTCTAACTGAATGTGACTCAACACATGTCACTACATGTCCAAATCAAGGTGGTAGCACATCCCTAACTCCAAGTAGCTTCGATGGAGTTAATTGAAGTGCCACTTGTCATCAGAATTGGTTGGAGACACCCTAGTTGTCTCTAGTTCATAAATATTAACCAAAAATAGGCAAATAATAGATGGAAGCACCTTTACAACTCAACTTAATTGATTTTTAGGTGAAATAACAATCAATTAGTAATTAGGTGCACTTATGACACTCAGATCAACCCAGAATTGCTCCCCATTTGAAGGAGGAAGCCTAGTTAGCCTCCCCGAATGAAGGAGAAGGCTTAGTTGGCCTCCTTGGCTAAAGGAGGGTGTGGGTATGCTCATGCTGGTGTCATAGTGTGCTCATATGATGCCAAGTAAGTCAATTAAACTTAGGATAGTGGGTAAATAAGACAAAAAATTGACCAAATAAGTGTGCATGTTGGGTAAATGATTCCAACACCTCCCCCTTAAGCTATACTCAGGAGGAGTAAAAATAAAATGCATGAAATTCTAGGGCCCCGGTAACAATGGCCATAGGTCACCCTGTACAAAATCTGTAACTCTAACAATGCTNGAGGAAAGAGGGGAAACCCAGTGGGAACAACGCCCCCCCCCCCCTGATCACCCTTATGAACTCACCCCCAATAGTGAACAGAGGGAAGTGAACTTTTTCTCTGAAATGCTCTTGATGAAGATATCCACAATCTGCTCATCTGTAGGGCAGTATTGAAAAACTATGGTCCTGCCATGCACCAGCTCCCTGATGTAGTGCATGTGAATCTATATGTGTTTGGTCCTCTTCCTGGTAGCTAGATATGTGGATATCTTAATAGTAATTTGATTGTCACAAAATATTACTGTGGACAAATTACTACCAATCTCAAACTCTGAAATAATTCCTTGCAAACAAACAACTTGGATGCAATCATTCACTACTCCCTTGTACTCGGCCTTTGCTAAAGACAATGCAATGGTGGCCTTCTTTTTGCTAGACCAGTAAATAGGGCCACCATCAAACATAAAGAAAAACCCAGAAGTGGAATTCTGATAAGTAAAATCTCCTGCCCAATCTGAATCCGTATATCCAACCAACTCTAGCTCCAAATCTATAGCATAGTGGATGCCGTAGGATCTTGTGCCCTGAATATACTGAAGGATCCTCTTGGATTCCTTCCAATGTAGGTCATGAGTCTGCTGCATGTATCTTGATACAAAATTCATAGCATAACATATATCAGGCCATGAATGAGTGAAGTAAATCAAGCTACCAATCAGCTGGCGATAGATAGTGTAATCCATGGGTGGAGTGTTTTTTCCCTCTTCAAGGCTGACTCCTGAGAGGAAAGGGAATGGAGCATCCTTACATTCAGCCATGTTAAACTTCACTAACAGGTCTGAAATTTCTATAGACTGAGTTACCATTATCCCATCAAAATTTTGTGCAATTTCGAGCCCCAAAAATTGTTTTAGCAAGCCCAAATCGCTCATCTCAAATGCATCATGGAGGGCAGTTTTAATGAATGAAATGGAAGAAAGTGTGCTACCAGTGATCAAGAGATCATCAACATATAAAAAAATGATAAGTAAATGACCATCATACTATTTTAGATAAACATTCAGATTAGACTTACACCTTTGGAATTTTTGTGAAAGTAGGAAGGCATCCATCTTGGCATACCGTGAGCTTGGGGCCTGTTTCAACCCGTATAAAGAATTCTGCAATTTGCAAACCAAAGTAGAATATGAAATGTATCTCTCAGGATGCTTCATGTATATCTCCTCATGAATATATCCATGTAGAAAGGCACTCTTAACATCCATATGATGCACCTACCAGTGCTTAGATGCAGAAATTGCCAAAACTAGGCAGATGGACTCCATCTTTGCTACTGGTGCAAAGGTCTCATGGTAGTCCACTCCTTGGACCTAGGAGAACCATTTTGAAACCAGGATTGCCTTATACTTTCAGTTTGTTCCATCAGCAGAAACCTTTGTCTGAAACAACCACTTGAATTGAACTAATTTCCTTCCAGGTGGAAGGGAAACTAGCTCCCAGGTAGCATTTTTCCGAAGAGAGTTAAACTCTTCGTCCATGGCATCTTGCCATCTCAGATATTTATGAGCATGGTCGTAAGAATTTGGATTTTAAAATATCATTAAAAAACAGGTTTCAAACAGTAAATCATCATGGAAAGAGAGTGCAATACCTTCTCTTTAAAATTCAGACCGGGTTCTTCTCAGATCAACAGGATTTTCGATGTTTTCCTCAGCGAAAGAAAGTGTTTTCTTGGCCCAAGTTGGGATATCTGTTTGCACTTCAAAATATTATTCTGAATATGATATTTCTTGCTCACTGATATCGCATATCAATTCTTCAAAATCAGAATCATCACCCCCATTTTTTGTCACCCAAATTGTCAGCAGAACAAGCAGGAAAATCAGCAACATTTTCTCCAACTAGCTCTACCTCTTGGAGAGGCTCATCAAACTTAACACTTATTTCGATGAAAATTTGCTTTGTTATGATATTCAAAAGCTTTAATACCTTTTATTCTTCTAGATATTCAATAAAAAAACATTCAACACTTTGCGGTTGCAAAGATTTCCTTTTGTCAGACGGAATCTGGGCCCATGCAGTGGACCCAAACACCCTGAAATGTGACACATCCAGCTTGTGTCCAAAATAGGATTCGAAGGGTGTCATGAACTTCAAGGAGGAGTGAGGTACTCTAATATAAATATGTGCTACAACATTCATGGCTTCATCCCACAAATTTACATCCAATCCCTTTGCTTCTAGCATGCATGTGGTCATGATCTCCTTTAGAGAGCGGTTTTTCCTTTCCGCTACACCATTTTGCTGAGGGGTGTAGGAAACGAAATGTTGGATATTGATACCACTGTAGAAACATGTCTTCAAAAACTTAGTATTGATATATTCCATTCCATTATCATATATCAGGTAGTTGATCTTTTTCCTAGAGGCATTCTCAACCAGTGCTTTCAATTCTATGAATTTTTCTAAGACTTCTAACTTTTTCTTGATGAAAAACACCCAGGTGTATATAGAAAAATAATCTATAAAGGTGAGAACATACAGATATCCATTCATGGATGTGATGGGAATTGGTATGCTGATATCAGAATGCAGAAGCCCCAAGATAATTGATGCACGACAAGCCTTCCCTCGATCAAACTTATGCTCAGGGTGTTTTCCTACAACACAGCCCTTGCAAATTCCTTTGGTAGTTCTGATTGTCGGGAGGGATTCAACCAGGGAATTTTTCTGTAATTGCTGCAAGTATTTAAAATTTAAATGACAAAACCTCTCATGCCAGAGTTTACTGACCTCATTTCCATGAGTCAAAAGAGCGATGGGATTTGCATCCACCAGAAAATGGGAAAACTCATAGGATTTTGCATGATGGTTTGCAAAGCCTTTTACAACAAATTTCTTAGATGCAATCTCATTGATTTCCACATCATCAAGGTTGAAGGTTACTCTCTTGGGAACTCTAGTATGATTCATTTGATAAACACTCATGAGGTTGGAGGAAAGAGAGGGTACATACAGAACATTGAAAAAGGAGCCATGTTCAAGATTTCCTATACCTTGTCCTTTTGATATGATGGTGGAATCATCTCCCATGTGGATGGGGATGATCTTGTCGGTTTCCAGGGAGGAAAAAGAATATATGCTTTCCATCATGTGATTCAAATCTCCAGAGTCTATGAGCAGAGTTGTGGGCTTCGAGGTGCTTTCCATGAGAGCATGACCTCTTTCTTGTTGTGGATCCTGATCTTGATTATCTCTCCTTCAAATATTCTCATGGAGATTGATGTTATTTCTCTCGAGGAGAGAAGTCATCACATCAAGTTTCTTCTTCATGCAGGCATGCTCAGGGTGGAAGCCCTTCCCTTAGTAAGAACACTCGACTTTTTCCTTGCCTTGATTTCCTTTGTTCTTGTGTTTCTTAGAGCCGGAAGAATCCTCTTGCTGGTTCTTTTCTTTATGCTTTGGAGCCTCTACTTTTTCCTTTGGATTCTTTTTCTTGCCTTTTCCTTTTGAATCCTTTGGCCCCGAAGAAAACAAATCTTGATCTTTTGAGGATCTGAGGATCCCCATCTAAACAAGCTTATCATGCTCGTTTGTAAGGGTCTTGATGAAGGCATCAAGAGAAGGATTTTTCCAATTTGGGTAGTGAGCTTCCCCGTGTGGAATGATGAAACAAAGATAGAATAGTCTGGACCCAATTTGGAGAGGATAGCTAAGATGATCTGGCCATCTTCCTTCTCCACCTTGTATTGCTTTAGCTGGAGGACTAGACACTTGAATTTTGTGAAAAAATCATTCATGGATGTGAAACTACTTAAATTCAGGGAGATCAACACGTTCTCAAGCTGATAGATCTGAATATCATCCTGTTTATCAAACAGGGTAGTGAGATGGTCAAATCTCCTTTGGAGTCTTTAATCCTTAGATGTGGAAAAGAAGATCCTTGAGTATGGACAAACGGAGAAATCCATAGGCCTCATCTAGTTTATTCTAGTATTTTATCTTCTCTACAGAAGCATTAGGCTCTAATTCTGTGTTCATGATGACCTGGTAGAGCCCTCTTGAATGGCGCAGAATCTCCATGTCTTCCTTCCATTGATGGTAGTTGAAAGAGGTGAGGAGATCCAGAGAATCAGAGCCATTGAGCTAATGTAGTGAATGCAAAGAACCTGTAAAAACCTGCAATCAACACAAATAAAGTCACTGTAAGGTCAAATAGCTTGCACATTTCAAGTTTTCATCACACCTAGCATAATTGATCAAGCAAGCTTGATCAACAATTCCTTCACTTGGGGTATTAAGTGGTAAACCTTCTGCTTATGGTGCAGTGCTAGAATTTGAGCTTTTGCTCAATTTTGCATGCAAGATCCATCAAAAACCATGTTTTTGAAGAAAATGGATTTGTCCCACTATAAGCTTTGATACCATATTAATTCAGTCACAACAATCTTGGACAAAGTATAAACTCAGGAGTGATTCAATTGACAAATTACACATGAAAATGATGCAACGGTATTGCAATAGGAGTTTGCAGTTCTGTATAATCAATAATTGAGTGAATAATACAATATAGTCTCATGCAGAATGCATTAATTCCAAGCTAATTCAAATACACAAAGAGGTCATTCGAATTACATGGATGAGTGTAGCTTAACTTAATGTCAGACACACTCGGCACACTTAGTTAACCACTAAAATGATCAATAACTGACTGTCACACCAAGTCCTAACTGAATCGAAGTGCAATAGATGACTAAGTCTAACTAAATGTGACTAGAGACATGTCACTGCATGTCCAACTCAAGGTGGTAGCGCATCCCTAACTCCAAGTAGCTCCTATGGAGTAAACTGAAGTGCCACTTGTCATCATAAGTGGTTGGAGGTTCCCTAGTTGTCTCTAGTTCATAAATATTAACCAAAAATAGGAAAATAATAAATGGAGGCACCTTTACAACTCAGCTTAACTGATTGTTAGGTGGAACAACAATCAGTTAGCAATTATGTGCACTTATGACACTCAGATCAACCCAGAATTTTTCCCTGTTTGAAGGAGGAAGCCTAGTTAGCCTCCTCGAATGAAGGAGAAGGCTTAGTTGGCCTCCTTGACTGAAGGAGGTCATGGGTGCTCATGCTGATGTCATAGTGTGCTCATATGATGCTAAGTAAGTTGATTAAACTTAGGATAGTGGGTAAATAGGCCAAAATTGACCTAATAAGCGTGCATGTTGGGTAAATGACTCCAACATCAAGGATTTGAACTGCCACGATTTCAAGTTTGGGGTTACAAATTTCACAGCTACGGACACGTAGTTTGAAGGTTATTGAAGTTTCCAAAGAAGTGAATTAGTAGAGTTACAGTAGAGATATGGGGAAGAGTGGAAAAATCAATAGGTTCGATCCCACAGACACCAGTTGGGCCATGAAATTCCCAGAGTGTGCAACGTTGTTTAGGGTAGCAGGGTGGTTTATTTTTTTTGAGAGAATAACCGATTTTAATGCTGAAGTTTCACATTATTTCGCTCAAAATATCATCAATGGTGTTGTAATTTTTAACACTCTCAAGTTCAAGCTCAAAAGAAGGTTTAGTAACTAAAGCCATCGGTATCTCGACAGATGGAGAATTCTGGTTCAAGAAGACCTCCTTCAATTTTAACCCTGATGATTTCTTATTTCCAAGGAACAAAATCCTAGAATGGAGCAAAGGGGTTCACTTAGAAAATTTTAAGCCGAAATGGAGAGAAGTAATTGAAATTATATAGATTTATATCACATGTGATGGCAGGGTCATGTTAGTGTTTAAATATCATGTTAGGTTTTTGCAGCACCTGAACCAATATAGGATGAATTTGTCATTCTTTCTTCTCAAAATCCTCCAAAAAATGTCGAATAGAATCAAAGGAAATTCTAACCATAGAAACCAATCTTTATTTCATCATGGTTTGATTAAATTGATCATTTGTACAGTTTTGCAGAAGGAAAATAGAAGTTGGGATCACTTCTATTTTGGTTAGGGTTTACCATCAAGCAAGGTGATCATGTAAAGAAGGGCTTGCCTAATAAACAATCCAGTTTTGTTAAGAGATTCAAAAGAGATGTGATTGAAGACTTAGTACAAGACAACCCTCAGAAAGCTAGTCCATGTCAAAGATTTGGAGACCCTAGTAATGAAGATCAGGAAAAAGCATTGGAAAATGAGCAAGAACACATTTTGGAAGATGAAACAATGGAAAAGACAGTTAATTTGAATCCTGAGGAGGATGTTAGTTCAACAGAATAGAAGAAGAATGCTATATGTGCATAGGAAAACCTAACCATGATATATTTTGTAGCTGATACGAAGGATACCATTTTGAAAGCTCCAGATTTTAAGGGATATATAAAGTCTCTTATGCAGCTAGAAAGACCAAGATGGAGGCCAAAGACAAGAGCTGCAAATAAGCTCATATTACACATGAGAAGAATATTGGACCCTAAGATGGAAAAAGAGAAATCACACTTATTCAAGGCTCTTTAAATGATGAGAATAAGGAAAGTAAAGAGAATTTGAAGCCACAACAAGATTACATTCAAGAAAATCATCCAATATCACCAGAACCAGTTCAAGAAGGCCATGAAGTTTCAGAAGACCAGGCTACTTCCATTATGGAACAAGGTATGATTTTAGGAGTCTCATTTGTAGAGGCAGCAATAAAGATTAGGTAGGAGGAGGATTTAATTTTTAAGAGGCTAGATATTCCATGGTTGTTAGACTAGGATTCGACATTGCATGGAGAGGTGCATATGGATTTTGAAGTCGAGAATCTCAGGAAATCTATGCAACAACATAAGTCACAAATTCACTTCATTAATGAATCCACTGATAGGCTTGTGACTATAAATAAGAGATTAAGGGAGGACCTATAAGATATCCATGCACATTACCAAGAATTGATAGTAGTGTAGAAAGAAGATTTGAAGAAGAAGAGATAAATAGAGAATCAAGTTGAAAATATAACCAAGCAAATTTAGGATTTAAACAATCAGAATAAAGTGTTGTTGAGCAGAGTTAAAATCCTGGAGACAAAGCAAGCTCGGGATAAGAAGAAGTCCCATGCATTGGAAGGGATATCCATGCTATTAGAAGCAACCAAGTAGTTATGAGCACCACCTAATGTCCATCTATTCAAGTATTTCATTTTGTTGTAATGTATATATGGGTTAATAGTTTGTATTCTTTAAAGCTTCGAAGTTAGCATATAAGTACTTAATGTAACTTCCTCGAGACTGGACCTAAAGACAATTATGAAACCACCCTATTTTCTAAATGATAAAAGGAAAAAGTTTAGTTGAGTTGGGTTCAATTTTTGTTTCAAGAAGGGCTATAGAGCTAAGGACATTGGATGTATTTTCAGATTGATACATATGACTCTCATGTAAGTTTTTGAATACCAAGACTGATTTATATACAATATAATCATTTTATCCTATCTATTGATTTTTTTTATGTCCAGTTTGACCCCTCATCCTATGCTTTCATTTCTTGATTAAATTTTTATTCATGTGAATGCTCATATGGTGTGGACAAAACTAGTACTTTTCTTATGAATGTTTATGGTTTATATTTATCTTTTATACATTTATGTCTTAGTTATTTGATTTTATTTCATGATTTAGTACCTGTATTAGTTTGATGATTGATTACCTTCTCATGAATGAAACCTTCAAACCAAAAAATTACAAAAACAAATTCCATTTTTCTTTTAATTGTTTTGAGATTGTACTAGCTTGTTCCCTTTGTAGTCTAGGGACAATTTCTAGCACAAACATCTTTGGCATCATTTCCGGGGACAAAAGTGAAGTATATCTTCCCTAGGATATTATTATTGATCTTGTTTTGAGAGGTGAACAAAATCAAAAACTTTTTAGACTACATTTTCACCAAACAATGGTTCACAGTGGCTACCAGAAAGATTGGAACAAGAGGAAAACCTATTTCACCTTTACATTTGGGTGTCTCATATATAGAGAATATCTTAAAAGAAGCTAGACAAATTCAAAGATCTCAGTCTTCTCCTTCTTTGTTTACTCCTGATCACTTAGAGTCGGCATCCTCTTTTGCATATTCAGAACTTCAATCTGAAGAGGAAAAAAAGAATATGTCTTGGTTAGTCCCTTATACACTAGTTGAGACCTTTCATATTTTCACTAAGCCACTATCTTGTCAAAAAATAAAAACTGAGGTTCCTAGTAAGACTCCCTTGTTTCAGTTTAAACCTTGTAAACTCTCTTTTCAACCAATTCTGAGCAAAGTTAGTCAACCTTTTTCTTCACCAAACCAAAGTAGCTTCAAGATGGTAGGACAACAACCTCTTAACATGATGGATTGAATGGTAGATGATAGATATGCTCCCTTAGTTATTCCCCAGCCCCTAAATGCTCTTCCTAGAGGAGACTGTCATAAATACCTTCCTAGGTTTAATGGTCAGGGTGAGACTACTGCTGAAGAACATTGGGATGCATTTCTAAGTTATGCAAACAATCAGAATATTGAAGCTAAAGATTTGTGGATGAGGATGTTTGCTCAGAGTTTAGATGGGGAGGTAAGGAAATGGTTCCGAGAATTGACGGCTAATTCAATAACTCTTATAGAAGAACTACAAGATGTGTTTATGAGGCAGTGGGGGGACACAAAGGACCATACTTATTACATCACATGATTTAGAGCTTTGAAAAGGAAAAAAATTGAACTTGTAGCAGACTTCTCTAAACATTTTAATAAGATGTATCATAGGATACCAGCTGAAATTAAGCCTTCTGAAACCTCAGCTAAGCTAACTTATGCCAATTCCTTTGATCATGAGTTTTCCTTGCATCTAAGAGAAATAGGGTTAGTGAATTTATTGAACATGCATGAAGCTGCATTAGAGGTGGAATCAAACTTTTTTAGCTTCAAATAGGCTGAAAGAACATTCATATCATCATGTGTATGACCGAAAGGGTAAAAATGAAATGATCCCACCAGCTTATACATCAAAGACAATAGAAAGTAAAATAGATGAGATGACTAAGTTGGTTAGAACTTTAACTGCAAAAGTCAATAAGATGGAATTAAATAAGAATCCAAATAAACCTACATGAGAAGGAGAAATAAATCCTTATCATTTTAGGCATCCGTTTGTTCCTAGATTCGTCCCTGGAGAAAGAAGAAATAATGACATTTAGAGGGAAAGAAGGGAGAATGAAGATCAGAGATTTCCTCCTCCATTCCAAAATAATGTAATAGATGAAGTTGAATAAGTTGAAGATTTGCAGTATGAGGATTTGAATCAGAATTTAAATTACTTCGGGGATTTATCATCAAAGGGTTTCCTAACTGAATATGACTATTAGAATTCTGATTTTTTAGATTCACATATTTATCAAGAAGAGAGTGATTTTGGCCCTGAAGTTTCATCTGGTATGTATCAATCTGAACCTAAGAAATACTATAACTTGAGATTTGGTCCAAAACAGGTTCTTCAGATTCCCAAAAACAAGATATATCCTCCTATCAAGCAATTACCTAATCAAACAAAGGAAAGGAGACAAAATCATGGTGACCAAGCCAAGGCAACAGATATTGAAGAAATTAACAAAAATATGCAAACTTTTAATTTTCAGAATGAACTATGTAAGGTCAAGATTGTAGTTCCATTAATTGAATTGATGAAGAGACCTTGTTATAGGAATCTTGCTTTAAAAATGTTAAGTTCACATGCTAATCAGATGCCTTTAGATACTGTGAATATCCAAGAAGAACACCCTACAATCATTCTTGGTTCCACATTATCTGATAAGCCTGAAAATAATTCAAATTCTTTTCCACCTTTTACATAAACCTGACTATCCACGATCAAATGATCAATAACTGCTTATTAGATTTCGGAGCCTCTCATAACCTGATGCCTAAAGAAGTCATGGAGGCCCTTGGTTTGAGTGTCACAAAGCCATACCATGATTTATTTTCATTTGATTCTAGATTTGTAAAGTGCCTAGGAGTGATTAAGGATATTGTGGTCAATCTTACTCAGTTACCCATGAAGAGTGTTATTATGGATGTGGTGGTTGCTGATATCACTCCTAAGTTTAGTATGTTACTCTCAAGGTCTTGGGAAAATAAAATAGGTGGTACAATGCATATGGATTTGGAATATTCCAATATTCCTATATTTGGGGGAGAAAATAGAAGGCCATACAAGGAACTACAGTATGCTTATATCGTCACAGATGATAAGAACCCAACGAACCATCCCATTTATGCTGTAGAGGAATATTTGTGGTCTTGTATGCTACATTTCAGTGATGAGGATACAAATCGCATGCTACGTGTAGAAACATAAGCACCAATGAAACCTAATGTTTCACAGAAAGATGAGTTATGGCAGATGTACTTTGATGGCTCCTCATCCAAGGAAGGAGCAGGCGCTGGCATTGTTTTGATTTCTCTTGGTGGAGAGGTGATCTGTTTGATGTATAAGTTGGAATTTGTGATTGCTAATAACACAACAGAATACGAGGCATTAATTCTTGGATTAAGGGATGCAAAGGATCTTGGGATTCAACAAATTTATTTTTATTGCGAGTCCAAACTAGTTATCCAACAGGTGGAGCACAAATATCAAGTAAAATAGGATTTTTTGAAGGTATATAGAAACGAGGTATGGGATACGATTGAAATTTTTTTCATAGCATTCAAAATTTATTTAATTCCCAGGGATCATAATCAAGCAACAGATTCACTCGCTTTGGAATCCACACACTTCAAAATTCCAAAGCAGACCTAGTTAAAATACCCAATTGAAGTCAAATATAGGCCTTCTGTATGAGACAATATCAGACAGTGGAGAATTTTTGAAGATGATTTGGAAATCAAAATATTCTTGGAGTTAACTAGAGAGTTTTCTAATTCACTGATTGACCAAGACCAGGATGATGAAGTTGATTATACTGTTGAATATTCAGAAAATACAATTGTTGAGCATTTAATATTATTGAGCTGAAGGGAAACTTTATTCCCAAGGGTTTGGTTCCACTTGAGACGATATTTTCTAAAGATGATACTCTGTTAAATACAACCATGCAATCCTTAGAGGAGAACATTATAAGTTGTAATATTGGTATAGAAGATCATCCCAAGTTGGTGAAAATTTCCAAATCTCTCTAATTTGAGCAAAGGAACATGTATATCAAATTATTGAAGGATTTTGTTGACATCTTTGCTTGGTCTTATGAAGATTTAAGAACCTATTATACTAGCATTATTCAACATAAGGTTTCTTTGAAGCCAAATGTGAAACCTTCTAGAAATAAATTGAGAAGAGTTAACCCAACTTTGTTTCCAGTCATAGAAAAATAAGTCAAGAAATTATTGGATGTGAAGATAATTGTTCCACTCAGATATTCATCATGGGTGGAAAATTATTCTTGTATGAAATAAGAATGAAGAGATTAGGTTGTGTGTGGATTTTCGTAATTTGAATAGAGCTTTGCTGAAGGATAATTATCCATTGCAAAAGATTGAGAAAATTTTGCAGAAAGTGGTATGTGCCCAGAGAATTTCAATGGTTTATGGATTCTTAGGTTACAATCAAATTGCTATGCATCTGGATGATAGGGAGAAAACAACCTTCACTACTCCTTGGGGTACATTTATGGATGACAAGATTCCGTTTGGTTTGATGAATGCTGGTGCAACTTTTCAAAGAGCCATGGATATAGCTTTCGTTGAAGAAAAAGAAAAAATTGTATAAATTTATCTTGAAGATATCACTGTGTTTTCTCAATATGATGAAGAGAATTTGAAACATCTCAAACAAACGATTTTGAAATGTAGGAATTTTGAACTGTCATTAAATCCTAAGAAGTCCCATTTTGCTGTTCAGGAAGGTAATATTTTGGGACATCTAGTTTTAGCAGATGGGATTAGAATAGATCATGAAAGAGTCAAGGCTATTTTGAAAATCAGTCTTCCAAGAAGTAAGAAATATGTCTAGTCGTTCATTGGAAAAATCCATTTTCTGAGATGGTTCATCCCAAACTTTGTTGAAACAATAAAACAGATAACATCCATGTTAAGGAAATACCAGGATGTAAAGTGGACAAAAGAAGATAGATCCTCATTTGGGAAGATCAAACAAGCCCTTACAGAAGCACCAGTGCTGGTAAGTCCATACTTTTCAAAAGACTTTTTGACTTTCTCTTTTGCATACAGGACAATATAGCTGCTGTTCTATTACAAAAAAATGCAGATGGATTAGAACAACCTATAGCTTTCTTTAGAAAAACTCTTAGAGATTTAGAATTAGGATCTATATTCTGCATTCGAATATTATTTCCTATATACCTAATGCTGCTATTAAATAAATTCTAACTCAGCCAAACATTGAAGGAAAGAGGGGGAGATGGATTGCAAAAATCATGGAATATGATGTGGATATTAAACCTACCAAGCTTGTAAAAGGACAAGGTCTAGTGAGACTATTGGCAGATTCAAATTGTGAATCCCTTGGTCTTCATTTAATATCAAGTCAATCAATACATGAGGAGTTGCAAACAAGGAAAAATAAAGAACAAATCATGGATACATATGAAAAATCAAAATGGTACGTCGATATAGTTCATTTTTTATTGGATTTGTAGTGTCCTGCTCATTTGGATAAGAAGGCATCCAGATCATTAAAATTGAAGGCCGCCAAATATTGTCTAATAAATCAGCAGTTACATTGGAAAGATCTAGGGGGAGTGCTACTCAGGTGTTTGGAGGAACCAGAAAATGAAGAGGTCATTTCATAATTACATGAAGGTTCCTGTGGAGGTCACAAATATTGGAAAGCCACAACCTATAAAATTCTAAGATCTATATACTATTGGCCATCTTTGTTTTATGATGTCTATCAACATGTTAGGGCTTTTATTCAGTGTCAAAAATTTGCTGGCAAACAGAAAATTGTATCCTTACCTTTGAAACCTATTGTGGTAAATGCTCATTTTCAACAGTGGGGTCTGGATTTTATAGGTGAGATAAATCCTGCTTCCTGTGGGAAACACAAATGGATACTTACAACTACTAATTTTTTCACAAAATGGGTGGAGTCCATTCCTACACAGAATGCAACTGATAAGGTAATCATCAACTTCATTCAAGAAAATATTTTGAGTAGATTTGGCTGTCCTAAGAAGTTGTTGACTAACAATGGTTAGGATTTTAAGTCTAAGGACATGGTTACTTTTTGCGAGCAAAATAGAATTATTCTAAAGAATTCTACATCCTATTACCCCCAGGGGAATGGATTGGTAGATTCAACTAACAAAAATATCATCTAGAGCATTAATAAATTGTTAAATCAGAACAAGAGATCTTGGGATTCAATGTTGAAGTATGCACTCTGGGCAGATAGAATAACTACCAAGAAAACAATATGTTTGCCTTCTTTTCAGTTGGTGTATGGTACTAATAATTTCTTTCCAATCCAATTAGGTATTCCAGTGATCAAGTTTTTTTAGGATAGTGAGGAAGAGCTTAATGATATTCAAAGAAGGATTTTCTTATTGATTGAATTGTAGCAGGAACATTAAGCACTAGTTGAAAAATCTCAAGCTTACAGGGAAAAGATTAAGGAAAGATTTGACAGGAAGGTAAAGGAAGATACTTTTTCTTTTGGATACATGGTGCTCAGATGGGATTCCAGAAGAGATCAGAAGGGTCACCATGGAAAGTTTGATAATTTACGGTTGGTTCCTTTTATAATTCAAATAGTTTGGAAAATAATGCCTTCATATTGCAGACTCTGGAAGGTGAAGAATTGTCTAATCTAGTGAATGGATAATTCCTCAAACATTTTTATAGTTACCGAAGGTGAAAGAACTTTCACTCATTGTACATACCACTCTGAGATAGGTGGAATAAAGACTCCAATTTCCCAATGGAAGTTTGCATAATAACAGTGAAGTTTTATTTTAGATTGTAGAAGGCACTGGTCTACAGGTTCTTGAAACCTTACAAGGAGGGTTTCATCCCTTAACAGGAGCCAGATGTTAAGACTGAAATTGTACCTAGTCTTTTTGTGTTTTTTCTCAAATGCTTGTTCCTTATTTAATTCTCATTTTATCTTATTTTAATTTTTAATGATTTTGAATTTCTTTTTATTTTATATGTTATAGTTTTTGTTTTTATTTATTTAAATATCATTTCTTAAGATTTTACTAAGTGGCTTATTAAGTATTATATTTCTTTTCAAAGTCTTCAAATACCAATTTAAGTTTACTCCAATGCTTATGTCCAAAGTCTAACTTTCATTTTTAGCTTGTTTGCCAAATATTCCATGTTGATATATTCCCGCAGTGTAAAATCCAAACTATATACACTTGAGCTCTGCAGGAATAAAAAATCATAGAAGAGCATGGTAGATTGATGGAAGAACATGTTCCATTGCATTTGATGATGCTAAGAGACTTCCAGACACCTGTTCAGCATATCATGACACATGTACGAACTTGTTGTGAGTATCATTGAGGAAATCGGGGATTTGAACTACCACGATTTCAAGTTTGGGGTTACGAATTTCACGGCTGGGGACATGTAGTTTGAAGGTTCTTGAAGTTTCCAAAGAAGTGAATTAGTAGATTTATAGTAGAGATATGGGGAAGAGTGGAAAATTCAATAGGGTTGAGCCCACAGACACCAGTTGGGCCACGAAATTCCTAGAGTGTGTAGTGTTGCTTAGGGCAGCAGGTGGTTTAGTTTTTTCAAGAGGATCACTGGTTTTAATGTTGAAGTTTCACATTATTTCACTCAGAATCTCATCAATGGTGTTGTAACATTCAACACCCTAAATTTCAAGCTCACAGAAGGTTTAGTAGTTGAAGCCATTAGTATCCCGATGGATGGAGAATCTTATTTCAAGAATACCTCGTTCAATTTTAACTCTAATGTTTTCTTATTTCCGAGAAACAAAACCCTAGACTGGAGCAAAGGGGTTTACCTAGAAAATTTTAATCCATAATGGAGAGAAGTAATTGGAATTATACAGAGTTACATAACATGTGATGGCAGGTTCACGTCAGTGTTTAAATATCATGTTAGGTTTTTGCAGCACCTGAACTAGCAATCTAGGATGGATTTTCCATTCTTTCTTCCCAAAAGCCTCCAGAAAATGTCGAATAGAATGAAAGGACATTCTAACCATACAAACAAGTCGTTATTTCATCATGGTTTGATTAAATTGATCATTTATACAGTTTTGCATAAGGAAAAAAGAAGTTGGAATCACCTTCTATTTTGGTCAAGGTTTACCATCGAGCAGGGTGATCATGTAAAGAAGGGATTTCCTAATAAAAAATCCGGTTTTGTTAAGAAATTCAAAATATATGTGATTGAAGACTTAGTACAAGAAATCCCTCAGAAATCTAGTTCATTTCAAATATTCAGAAACCTTGGTAATGAAGATTAGGAAAAAGCGTTGGAAAATGAGCAAGAACACATTTTGGAAGATGAAATAATGGAAAAGATAGTTAATTTGAATCTTGAGGAGGATTTTAGTTCAACAGAACAGAAACAGAATTCTATATGTGCATAAGAAAACCTAAACATGGTTTCTTTTGCAGCTGATACGAAGGATAACATTTTACAAGCTCCATATTTTAAGGTAGATATAAAGTCTCTCATGCAGCTGGAAAGACCAAGATGGAGGCCAAAGACAAGAGCTGCAAATAAGCTTAGATTAAACATGAGAAGAATATTGGACCCCAAGATGGAAAAAGAGAAGATTACAGTTATTCGAGACTCTTCAAGTGATGAGAATAAGGAAAGTAAAGAAAATTTGAAGCCACAACAATATTACATTCAAGAAGATCATCCAATATCACTAGAACCAGTTCAAGAAGGCCATGAAGTTTCAGAAGAGCAGGCTACTTCCATTATGGAAGAAGGTATGTCTTCAGGAGTCTCATTTGCAGAGGCAGCAATAAAGATTAGGCAGGAGGAGGATTTATTTTTTAAGAAACTGGATATTCCATGGTTGTTAGTCCAGGATTCAACATTACCTGGAGAGGTGCATATGGATTCTGAAGTCGAGAATCTCAGGAAATCTCTACAACAACATAAGTCACAAATTCACTTCATTAATGAATCCAATGACAAGCTTGTGACTACAAATAAGAGATTAAAGGAGGACCTAGAAGATTTCAATGCACATTACTAAGAATTGATAGCAGTGTTGAAATAAGCTTTGAAGAGGAAGAGAGAAATAGAGAATCAAGATGAAAAATCTAACCAAGCAAATTTAGGATTTAAAGAATAAGAATAAAGTGTTTTCGAGCAAAGTTAAAATCCTGGAGACAAAGCAAGCTCGAGATAAGAATAATTCCCATGCATTGGAAGGGATAGCCATGCTAGCAGAAGCAACCAAGCAGTTATGAGCGCCACCTAATGTCCAGCTGTTCAAGTATTTCATTTTTTATAATGTATATATGGGTTAATAGTTTGTATTCTTTAAATATTCGAAGTTAGCATATAAGTATTTAATGTAACTGCCTCGAGACTAGACCTAAAGACAGTTATGAAACTGCCCTATTTTTTAAATGATAAAATATTTTTTTTTAGTTGAGCAGGGTTCAATTTTTGTTTAAAGAAGGGCTATAGATCTAAGGACATGTGATTGGTGACCTCCTTTGAAGTCCTAGTGTCGTACTCTCCACCCTTTTTTGCATGCCTTTGAGGTGAGCGAAATGCGGGGATGGGATGATCATGATTGACTAAGACACTGAGTTGATCCTCTTGGTTGTTGTGGCACTTTCTTGGGTAGGAAATTGCTACTAGATTTAGTGACCAACACACTGGGTTGATCTTCTTGGTTGTTGTGGCACTTTCTTGGGTAGGAAATCACTTCTAGCTCTAGATGTGGGATTCTTCCACATGGTGTTGAAGAATTAAGATTTGTATTTCCATGCTTGTTTTACTTTAGTCAATTATTTATATAATTTTAGATATTATTTAATATTCTTACTGTCTTCAAATTCTTATGCAGACCTAGATACTTGTATGACTATTTGTTAATGAACACGATGAGTTCTCTGCACAACTTGTTTGGCTTCATTGATGGTTGAAGACCTATTTTGTACAAGATATTATCTAGTAGATATTGTTTGTGATGAAGTTTAAATGTTTTTTTTTGAAGAATTGTGGTGGATGTGACACTAGTACAAAATAAGGAATTAGCTACCACGTGACTAAAAATTCTAGTCACCCTAGGTTTTTCAAGTGATTTACTACTAAATATGAGCAATTTTGATTGACTCAACTATAAATGACTAAAATTAACGACTAATTTAGTCACTAGTTAACAAATATGACTAGATAATAAGTGACAGAGTTAAAAATGACTAACATAAATGACTAATTTAGTCACAGAATAAAAAATGATTAGCTAGAAGAATATGAATTAGTCATCTATGTTAGAAATTTTTAATTGTGTCATGGGAAATTGCAATTTTGATAATGAAGTGTTACAATTTAGTATTTTTTGTAAATTGTTTACCTTCTATCTCTGACCATGTGTAGGTTAACAATTCTAAATTCAAAATGGAATTTGTGGGGTTAGGAATATCTAGTGTTTTTCCCAGGTGGTCAGGATAGTGTTAGGGTTTTGTAGATTATTGCAGACGATGTGCATTAGATGTTCATATTTCTTGCCAGATATAATATTGGGATCACAGATCCCAGATGATATATATGTTGGAAAACCGTTTTTCTATAATGGTGCCATGCACCTCGATATCATAGATCCAACAAAGCAATTGAACGAAATTTATCTTAACCATCTTTATCCCTGCTGCACCATTGAAGCAAACCATTAAGCGCCAAAGGAAAATTAGGTTCCTAGAATTACGAATTAGGATAGAGAACCAGTAGCTTATTGATACCTAGAAGCATCATAGCTAGTTATGGATCCTTCAATGTGAGAGTCCCTAGTCCCATACTTAGGTGCTTTTCTAACTTCAATATAGCTATCATGATCTATGACCATTGAACTAGTTGCACCAGTCGATGTAGCTTCACCAGGATCAGTTCCTTTAAACATTGTAGTAGTTGATCTAGTAATTGAACTGGTGGAAGCACCAAGAACAATATTTTAACCATCAAAGACTCAATTATAAACTAGGGTGCTGGCCCAAAACAAGTGAGCTCAGATCCATATGCAGTAAAGGTAGAGGCCCCATCTTGGAGTTTTAGGTAAATATTTTGATTCCTCCTCTTATAGGTATGACCTCGCATAATATGATACGTATAATGTAGTGATGGATTTTCCTTATCACTATCAAGGTAAACCTCCTTTTTGCATCGTTGTCTAGGTAACTTCTGGA
>LPNX010781262.1:184844-205997 GCA_001517045.1 Pseudotsuga menziesii | reverse complement strand
TCCCTTTGGTTTAATACTTGACTTATCTGCAAAGTACACTATGCCATCTATTGATTCATTCAGTTCTTCAAAACAGTCTTTTCTAAATGTCATGTGTGACGTTGCACCGGTATCAAGCAGCCAACAATCTTTATAAGATGAGAGAGAAGTCATTTCATTAAATCCAAGATTACAATGTGTAACAATACAAGAATCAAAAGATTTACTAGCATTTTGGTCATCTTTCTTCTGGTTGTGCTTGTCTTTGATGGAATCCCATGAAGCCCAACACTGATCTGATGTGTGCCCAGTCTTTCTGCAACGCTTGCACTGCAAATCTGATCTTTTGTTTCTGCCCCCTCTGCCTTTGAAATTTCTTCTTCTTTGTCCTCTCTCTTTGCCGCAATCTCCCTTGGAAGGGTCTTTGGATTGGTTTTTGCCAGCTAGGGCAGCACCAATACTATATGCCAAAGAGGGCATCTTTACAACTGTTGGTTTACAATAATAAACTTGATATGACAAAGAGAAAAACAATAACCTTGCAGGTCTACAGTCTCTACCAAGGTGAATACAATGCAATTTTATAGCATACACAGGCTTCTTCAATACAAAATATATCAGTCTCAGTATCACAATGCAATATAGCAGTCTCAGTATCAGTCTTCAAGAAGGTCTTCAATAGGCTGTAGCAACACAACAATCTCCAACGCAGGTAGTGTTGCATGCAACGCAGTCTTCAGCAGCATACAACTTAGTATTCAGCAGCAAATACATAGCAAAAATCGCAGCACTCTCCAACATACATTATTTCTTCACTGATAGGTCTTTAGTATCTCATATACATAAGTCACAGTCCTCTTTCAAACAATGCAAATGAAAATATTTGCAGATTTTTCACTTAAACTCCATGCATAGAAATTAGGGTTTATGTATTTACCAATGAATAATTTCAATGCAGAATACAAAGCATTTTACCTCCCCATAGTTGAATACTAGAAAAAAATTTGTGACAGCAATACCACGCTGCAATCTTCACAGTGTCTTCAAGCTTCACCTTCGGGCTCCACTCAAGCAGCAGTCTCTCACGCACGCAATGTCCTGGCAGGTCGCAGCACACAAAGGGTAGATGGAGGAAGCGGCAGTATATATATCAGTCAGCCTTCACAAGGAATTCATAGGTCGCAGCTTCAGAGAGTTCAATAATGGCATGAATCTTCAGCAAATTGTCATTATAATAGGCTTACTCTTCCATAGATTCTCATATTTGAAGATTGAGATCTCTTCTTGGGTGGTCGCAACACCCAATCATACACAGAAGATCTCAAAATAAATCTCACACATGAAACCACGGCTCACACAACAAATATTATCCATCAAAACTCGGCTTCACATACATTATGCAGATTCTTCCAATATTCAAGCAGAAAACACAAGGATTCTGCAATGAACAACCTATGAGTGCAGGTTATAGAAATTAGGGATAGGAATCTGAGAAATATTTGAATTTTCTTTCTGGAAAAGAAAATTAGGGTTCGCTCAGAAAATTAGGGTCCCCGGCAGCGGTGCCATCTTCACTATATATCAGTGAATATATTTTGCAGAACTGTCATGCGGCCACCTCAAGAGTTCTTCACTTTTCTCGAGCAAGTTCTGGATTGTTCTCATGCAAAATATTGAATACTATCTCAATGCATATTTCAATACACAGCTTCTATAAACTCACAGCTCCAATACATTCAAAATCAAATCTCCACATTCAGTCACTTGCAGCAACAAAGGAGTGCGTTCACGCAGCATCAACGCAGCAGTCTTCATTCAATCTCCAACGCAAAATGAGTATCAGTTTTGCAGCATCAACAATAAATGGCATATAGATTCAATATAGCTCGAAGCTCCACGATTCTCAGGCTCTCAGGCTTTCCACGCAGTCTCCAATGCTCGATCACTCTGTCCACGCAGCAGTCTCAGGCTTCAATCATACAACGCAGGTAGTCTCAAGTCACGGCTCCTTGAGAATACTTCACAGCCGTATGTAGAGAGAGACCAATTTCAGAATGGGCACCAGAATGATTCGGCAGACAGGGCACGTTGTGTGCGATAAGAGCCACGTATCGATGCAGTCCGGATGGAGTATACAGTCCTCACACAACGTGCTGCATTTGGGCAGTAAGCGGAGCAGCTCGTCGTCCTCGAATTGGTTGAGACAGACCGCGCACTCGAGTGTTTCTTTAGTCTGCGCCTTGAGGCCCTTCACGAGATCGTAGCTGAACACCGGGAAGCTTTCAATAGGTAATAACTCCTCGAAATGGAGTATACAGTCCTCACACAACATGCATGCAACAGAAAAATAAATCACATTCTCCAATTGCTTTCTCAATGCAAAAAAATTAGATTAGGGTTTATGAATGTTGGAAATAGGAGCAAGCCCATAAGACAAAGGAGAGCCTTCACGCATGGAGATGAGGAAAAACAAAAGTTTTTATGAAACATCCTCTAATAGGAATCTTGTATATGAATGCATACTGCAGAGAAATGACAGAAAACGTCTCTAAAATACCGAAAATGCCAGGACTGAGGACTTAGTTTAGGACAGATTGAACCAAGAACATGAGTTATGGCTCACGCAGCAGTGGGGACTATAGTATTATTTCCAACGCAGTCTTTCAATCTTCACTCAGGTATTCAACAACTACAGATCACAGAGGATAGGAGAGGCGGCCCACAAAGAAATTAGGGTTAGACATAACCTAATTCTATCAGAAAACGCACATAATGAATGCGCACAGGGGCAGACTGGCGATGGGCAGGCAGCCTGAAAGAGCAGACTGGCAGGCAGAAAGCCAGGACTGAAATGAAATGCAGCAGGCAGGAGTTACGGCAGGCAGGCATCCAAGCTCTGATACCACTTGTTGGTAATAACTCCCGATTCAATATTCTATTCACGACTAAAACATTAATTTATAGATTACAATGAGGCGGTTGAGTACCAGCCTTTTCACCTTCCCGGGAAACTATTCAAATTCCTATTTAATTATTTATTTACAATAATCCTGATGGATTATATTCTATGAATAATCATAACAAGAGCCACAAGGTGGCAATATCCCCGACTCTTAATAGTTATAAGTAAAGATCTAAAAACAAGTGAAAATTTATGTTATAAGTGATATAGTTTTGTTTAGGTAATATATTTTGAAACTAACTTATATTCATTTTCTTACATAAAAAGCTAATAAACCAAAAGAAAAAATGTTCCATATAAAATATTAATAGACTATATAGCAAATGATAACCATCAAATATATACAACCCTTAGATTGTATTAATAAACCAAAACAAAAAATGATCCACACTAGACTATATGGCAAATGATAGCCATGTATTAGATATAAACCTAGGATTGAATTACTAAGTTGATAATAACATTATCTATGACAAATTTCATATGCAAGAATGCAAACTACTATAACATTCTATTTAATGTAATATAATATATTATTACATCTAATGAGCACCTATACCACAACTTAGAAAAACAATTAGAATTTCCAACTTCTAATAAAATAATACAATTTTGTAATATCAAACAATGATTGTTATTAAAATTTCCTAGCAATTCTTAATGATGCTGAGGAAAAGTATGAAGTGTAAGGAAATGGCAGCATCTTATTAAACAATTAAGAAAATTTCTTGGCTTGCATGCATGATGAGACTTACTTTGCAAGAATGGATGCGGGGCTGTAAAAATAATTGTGAAGGCTTATTTTTTTATTTACAAAAGTATTGAATTGACCAATTTTGATCATTAAATCCTAGAGCTATGCTCATCCTACAAAATCAACCCATCGTACTCTTATAAAATTCATTATTTTCCAATTTGAAAAATTATGTAAAATACTTTTTAAATTTTATATATTTAAGTCTAGGTAATGCAAGCTAGTGCAAGGACATGACTAAACAAGATAATAATGAAATAAATATTCACATATAAAGAGAAATTATAATTATAACCAGAGATAAGTACAAGTGGAACACCAAGTACCTAGGATGTGTGTAGAAGAGACACAAAACCGTAGCCATACGAGGGAGGACATGTAAGATGCAATGCCACTGTCTATATGTCAATATTTAACCAATGCAACCAATAACTAAATAAATGTATAACCTAACCATAATTGCTTCTAATTGGAAATACATTACCTCATATATACAGTCATGTCTTGGAGGACTGATACAACTACATAGAGATTATAATTATTGCTTTAATGCAATATCTAAGGCTCTAAGCAAAACAAAGGACTTTGAATGAATGATATTATTAATTAATAAAAGAATAGCGATGCATAGATAGTGATGGAAGAAAGGTTTGTATGTGGTACAGAACAGAAGCAGTGGCTCCTTTCATCAAATCATCCTTCTTGGATCAGAGGACAAACTGACCAAAGGAAATGTTAGTCAAAAGTTACATAAGTTGCAATAAAAGAATATATACAAGTTGATATGTGATTTCGTAGTATAATATAAAAGCAACGATTATCTTGGGAAGATTTTCTTCATCATCATAAGGGAACAATGGGATGAAAGAGCATAAGTATACTTTAGGTGGTGATGGTGATATAGTTTCCTTTCCAGGATTGTGTATGCCAATCCACTTAAACCATTGTGGTAGTCGATGTCTCTATTCATTAGAGCCATACAAAGTTCGGATGGGAGTGATAAATTATATCTTAAGCGGCTAGTTCTAGTAAGAGCCATAAAACCAAAGGGCACTGACTAAAACAATACCAAGTAGCAGTCATTAGTACGACCACATCACTGGTTGGTTGATAGGGGCTGAGGTGTCAAACAATGTTGCCACTGCACTCCATCAATGACCATTTTGCTTGCTAGATTAGTGGATGCGATCACCGATTTCTCTAGTTGTAATGGGTTGTCCTCCATCAACACCATATCTTCATCCTCCATTTCCATTGGCTCTTCATTCTCAATAGATTCATCACAACTTTTTTTATTTAACGACAACTGATCTGTAGACCTATGAAACTGAGAAGAAACCCAAGGAACAACTGCAAGGCGATTATCTACAGGTTTAATGTCTAACATCCTTCTACTTACAAACACTGATGCAATTTTATCTCTATTTTTTATAAACAAATATCATGACATCTCCTAAAGAATTATCATTACCTTTACCCACTGATTTGTTTTGGAATTTATTGGAACGTTTCTTCTATCTCGTGCGAAGCACGTCAAAATTTATATCATAAGACATTCTCAGTTTATATGAAAACAATGAAATAGGTAAATTTTGAACCAATAACACAGAATTAAGTACGGGAACAATGAAATAGTCTTCTCTGTTCCAGCATTGTCAAAATAATAAATGATAGACATTTCACTGTTGATTTTGAGATCCTGGCAGAAATTCTAAAAGCTCCTCTACTAGATCTGGTCCAGTATTGTCAAAATAACAAATGATAGCCGTTTCAGTGTAGATTTTGAGATTCTGGCAGAAATTATGAAATATCCTCTATGAGATCTGGACAATAACAAAATAATTCTTTTATTTGCAAATAGACAAATAGAATTAAACTATATGAATAACGTATTTTATGACAATTGCAAATAATATCAACATTTAACATTTGTAATGCATTTTGGGGAAACAATAGATAATACCTCTCGATATGCTTCATCGACAAACTTCTTCCTTGAGCTCCTAAAAATTTTTATTATATCCAAAAGCATCTCATACTCTATTTCGCCATTTTGGAACCAAGTTCGAAAATGATAAATTACATGTCAAGTGAAAAAATTTGATAGGTTTGAATGTTGGAACTATTAATGGGCTTCCCAAGTCTGGGTCATTATTTTAAGAGCACATTTGATGTTTGTAAATAGAACATAGCTTTCAAATGTTAAAACCATTTATATGTCATCTGCATTACCTCGATCTTGTGAATATACTTCAAGTCTTTGTCAAAGTCTAGTGGGAAATTCCTTGTTTGGTTTTCCTTGTAAGGAAAAATAATTTCATAACCTTTCGGCAAGACATTACTCAAGCTCTCGACTACTTCCTGATGAAGCTTAACCCTACTGGTGGTGGCCTCCAATTCAAGTGCACCCATGCATTCCATTAACTGTTGTTGCTAATTTCTCTGCTTCTTGACGGACTCCAATTGCTGCGACCAAAGTTCTATGGCGTGATAATTGATATAAACCTCCAAGCTAAATTGCAAAGAATACCCTCTTGAACGTTATAGACGTTAAGCAAGAATTATATCAGAGTTAAATTGCAAAGAATACCCTCTTGAACGTTATAGATGCTAAGCAATAATTAGATCAGATTTTTGTTACAGAGAATGTGGCATGGCAGTGAAACCTTACCGGGATGTAAGCCACAAACCTCTTGAAAGTTCGACGGCAATCTCGGTATAACGTTGTAGTTTAATATTCTATCAAGTGTCGATAATCCCAATAATCCATGAGATTTGGTTTAATTCAATTCATTCCAGCTGCTGCACGCCATTAAACTCGGTGTACTGCCATGCCATTAAACTCTACGTACTGGCATTAAACTATTTGGTTTAAGTCAATTCATTCCAACTGCTACATGCCACTAAACTCCACATTAAAATCTACCTACTTCCATTAAACTATTTGGTTTAATTCAATTCATTCCAGTTGCTACACGCCACTGAACTCCACGTAGTGCCATGCCATTAAACTCTGCGTACTACCATTAAACTATTGCTGATGGTAAACATGCCGCCAATGCTTAGGGTGGGATTCCCCAAGCTGGCGTCACTTCTTTTGAGCTAATTAAAATGCAACAAAATTGCATTATTTAGAAAATTAGTTAAATAATTTTTTTTAAACTTTAGTATGACTTTATAAAACCGATAAAAAATTCAAACCAATTAATCCTACTTCACCATTTATAAATGTCACCGAGAGACATAATAATAAAAATAAAAATAAAATAATTTTTAAAACAAAAATCTCTATGATTATAATAATAAAAATAAAAAAACATAATTTTTAAAACAAAAATCTCTATGCAAGTGCACCTATAGACCCACGAGTTCTCGATCCTCTTCTGTTTTGGGGCAGCCATGGCTGATTTTGAAACCCATGGAGTTTTCATCCTCCAATTTCACAAAGGACTACTCAACCAGCCCGTTGGTGCCAAATAACCTGTCCAAACGGACTAAGGATTCCCTGGTATTCTAAGAAACGCTCTGCATATTTGGGTTTGTTCACCGAATAACCATCATCAAATTTTTTTATCTGAAATATTTCACGATGTTTTACCCCCTGAGAGTGTCAGGACCCTCCTATTTGGGCTTAATGGATAAAGGATCTGTCTTACCCCCATTGGGAGTGTGAGCAGTTCCTTGTTCAGCCTTGAATGCCTTATCAAATAGAGGGTCTATCCCTCCAGTCGAAACAATGTCTGGAACAGTAAAAAATATGGTAGAGGCTGCCAAGAAGAAGCTAAAAAGTTCAAACCCGCTGAAGGGAAGTTCCTCCGCCGAAAGAAGAACATACCCCCCTTGGATATTTGATCTGTCCCTGTTTTGGAATATAAAAGAAAATGCAGTTACAAACCCTAACTCGGCAGTATCAAGCAGAATTTCTCCAACAGAGTAGGGGGGAAGATGAAGAAGCTGTGAAAAGGAGATGTATAAAAGACATAGGCCAAAAGGAGGCTGCAGTCACAACAAAGCGCAACTTTGAACAGAGTATGTACATTGTAGACCCTAGCTGCCAATATCAGAGTGTAAGAAGATTGTATTTTTCATTTGTAACCAAACACTATATTTCATTCTTCTTCCCATCGATATAGTCCTTGAGTTTTTTAGTCCATACAGGGCTTTCTCCAGCAAAATCATGTGCTTAATTTATGGTGAGTTTTTTTTTAGTGTATGGTTTATTTTTATTATTTGCGCACAGTAAATTTTCAGTCTGTAGCAGAGTTTTTTGCTCATATATTGTCAGTTGTGGCAACATTTAATGTTACACATAAATAATATAGCATTTTCCAAGAAAACACACTGTTTTGCTTACAGTAATTCTATTTAGCATAAATGGAAATAACATTCAGTTTGGGGCAATGTGTTAAATTCTAAAATTTGTTAAAACCATTGCAGATTTTTTTTTTCACTAGTTAAATCAAATAATTGTTGTATCAAAGCATTTTCATCTTGGAAGTACAAAGGCCAGAACAAAGATCCATGACCCACAGTTCAGACGCTAAAACATATAATTGTGGGATTAAAGCATTTGTATCCTGGAAGTGAAAATCCCTAGACAAAGATTCAATTTCCAAGGCCCAGAACAGAGATCGATGATCCATACATTAGAGGTCAAAATAGATAATTTTGGTATCAAATCACTTACAACATTAGATAAAATGATCACAAAAGTAAGACAGTCAGAAAAAAATATACATCCACTGCACATAGTTTGTATACAAAAAAGCAACTCCGAGTTAATATTTAAATTAAAATAATTCTTAGAAAAGAAAAAGTTTAGCCTAGATAACAAAGGTTATATAAATGTGTCATAGGTGTAGTGATACATATATAACCTGCACACAAGATGGAAAAATTCATAATCACTCTGTCTAACTAAAACCAAACACAAAGCTTATATACACGTGTCATAGGTGTAGATACATAGCCTGCACATAGGAGGGATAAATGCATGTTTGAGGCAGGCTTGCTTGAGGCGAGGAGGGTTTGGTGGGCCGTGAGAGGTAGTATAAGAAGAAGTAGAAGCAACTATGGAGAGATTGCAAAGGATATTTTTAGGGGAGGCCCTATGCTCGATTCATTTGAGTAGGTCTACATTTATTTGCTTGCTCTTCTAAAAATACTCAAACATGATACCTATTTCTTGAATTCCCTCTCAATACATCCATTTGCTCTCTCCTGGGATATGTTTACAAAATATGGAAATGTACCTTTTGTTGATGTTATTGCGCCCTAGAAAACTATTCCTAGATGAAAACATATATTACATTTACATTATTTGAATTTACAGTTGTTTTCGAGATTCTCTAATTTTGAATGAACCTTATTTGTGAAAATAATGTGGATTATAAGGGGTTTGGAAATTGTACTCTCTTGATCATGCCCTTCATTTGCAATAGAATGGAAAAGTTTCAGAGAATAGAGTAGAGCACACACAGCTGTGGAATAAAGGGGAAAGTCGTGCTAGAGGTTTCAAGGGGAGTTGATGCATATATAGAGAGGAGTTTGTTCCAAATGAAAGACATAATCGTGGATAAACTGGCGGATAGAAGCTTTGGACAATGCACGACAGTCATTGGAATCAATTAAGAAGGATGCAACTCATGCTTCCCAGGGATTGACCAAGGAAGCTGTGCACAAAATTAAGATCCGGGTTGCTGAAATTTTGCCATTTATTTCTCCCAATTAGACTAGAAAGGTAACTATCAATTATGCCAGTGCCCTTTTCCATATATATCTGAGTAACTAGCACAGACCCAACTAACCTGGTGTTTGAGATGCAACTCGAGCTTCTACACATTAGATGTGGATTTATATATTGGTCATGTATTAGTGTCCATATTCAATGTATACAATACACCTTGCACACTCGGACATGTGCACCCATGAAGATTCGATGAATCATCCCACTATCACTCGGATTGTAGATTCTAGATAGCACCTCGATTCTATGGATGCAACCGGTTGGTTTTGCTGCAAAAATTTATCATACCGGTTAATCACATCTATTATATTGATGTATTGGACTATATTACCACGTTTTTAGTAATGTTTGATCTAGGATCCATGTCATTGGATTCTCTAGTTGGAAGCATCATTATCCATTGCATATAATTGTTACAGTTGACAACTATTTCCCACTTCCCTGTGCTAGTCCTTGATTATTGCAAGCTGGTGGTATTTCAGGAGTCTGTTTATTTTGATTCAGCAACAGTTGCTGTGAAATCCCTCATGTTCTTCCTCTAAACAAATTCTTTCTTGAAATTACTTGCAATAAGCTTGAAGAGATTGTTGTTCTCTTTTGCGAAATAAAATTTCTGGAGACAAAAAATAACAAAAGGAAAGGAGAAATGGTCGGTTCTCTGATAATTTATGAAATTAACCTCCCAAAATTTCTTTTCCTAAGCAACGGGAGGATCATAAAAAGCGAGAAAAACTCTACATGAAGCAAGGTGCTACATTAAACAAAATAATAAAAGATATCAATGAAAATAATAAATAATAGTTTTATTTAAATAGCTTAATGTTATCACGATGTGGCAAGAATGCCCTTCTCCAACATAATAGGAGTATTACAATGAGCATAGTTGGCTTACAACATTCAATGAAGAACTACTTCCTTTGGCTTAGAGGGGTAATTCCTTGATATTATTCTTAAAATAATAAAAGATACCAGTAAAAATAGTTAATAATATTTTTTTTAAATAGCTTCCTGTTATCAAAACGTGGCAAGCATGCCCTTCTCCAACACATATTTGGATTACAACATTCAATAAATATTCCTTTAGCTAAGATGCCATGGGTTGGAGGTATCTATTATTCCAAAGTCACCCAAGACTTCCTCTTGGTCCTAATCACATGGAATGACGTGCTTGCAAGGGTAAGACAAAACACGAAAGGGGAAATGTGTCTTTGAGGGATTTGAACCTTGGGGGGAACCTCACCACCCCTGCTTAATCATGGTAACAAGGTCCAACATCCTATTGGCATAAGTGAAAATAGTTGCTTGCTAGAATTATTCAGAAAAATTACTAAGGAACATTACTAAGAGATTATGCTCCAAGAAGTTAAATTATATTTAGGTATAGAAGTTCTCTCTCTATAAATACATTTTAACAGTAATGAGTAGGAATTATATTATAAAAGCAGCGCTGCATCCATGCCAAGCAGCTGGCAATAAAAAATACATAGATCTAGTCAAAGCCATTTTCCAAATTACAAAAATTAAAAAGACTTCTTCCCTGAGAACTCGGCCTTCTAAATATACCCTACACTATCTTGCCATGTATATCACTCAACTTATCTATTAAGAAAACAAACTACTCAAAAATATGTATAAATAACATTTTAACAGAAATACTAGTGTTTAGGCTGAAGTTGGGAATCTCCTAGTTGGTGTCTCTTTGCCTTTGTTTCCTTTGTACCTCAATGTTCCTTGACACCGAAATTGCATCTTGAAGATTGTTGCCTCCATCCAATTCTAGCTTAGGAGGAATTTGGGGTTCCTCCAAGGCCCAAGGGAATTTTTCTGAAGGGGAGAATTCTACCCTATGATGAAGATCATGAAGATCAAGGTGGGATACAATTTACTCCATGAGTTTTTCCAGCGAATCTAGTTGCTCAGAAATCTCCAAATTTTATGGTGCTGAGAACCTATGAATCTATCAACTTCCTTCTGCCATTCCCTTAGGGAAACCACATGTTTTGTTGTGTTAATGGCACAACTGTCTTCAATCACATTGTTTCTTCAATGTCTTCTTCTTAAACTCATTTTCTTCTCAAACTCTTCCCATTTATTCCTGGCATTGATGATGCCACATTGGGCTTTAGCCATTTCTTTAACTCACTGCTTCATACCTTTTTTTCATTCACCCAGCTCACAGAAAGCACAACACCTAGCTTTTAAGTGATAGTTCATCATTTGGGATCCCAACAAAACTGTCTCAGACCTAGAAGTAAGACAACCGAAGCACACATTCAAAAGACGCAAGTGGGACTCCCTTTACTATTGGAGTGGGCTCTTAGTTGCACAGGCATATCAACTAACACCAGAGCCAGGGAGAGCCACATCCCTGAGATAAAAAAGAATCATAATCCAAGCCCTTGCAGTGAACCCACATCTCTTACCGAGCTGGATCACCATGCTTCTCATAACCATTTGCAAAATTGAATGGAGTGAAGTCATGAAGTATCACCTCTTCTTGTCATGTTGTCATTTCACCTTTTTAATTACTGCTAAGTATCAAGGAATTAAATATCCCAATATTTCTAAGAAACATTATGATGGGAGTTGAAAATGACTCCCTCAGAAATTTTACAACCACCCAAGCTAAGGGTTGAGCCCAAGTTGGCTTGCTCATTCGCAACTGAATTTTGATGCCCTCAAGATGCGATAGAACTCTACCTTCTCAAAACATTGCACTTTTTGAAGAATTTGTTGCACTAGATGCTATATATTGGGCTCTCTCGGGATGGAATTATGTATAATTGCTTTTGGAATGACCACGAAGTATCCTACAATTGATGCATCCTGGACTCAGTAGGATTTAAGGAGAAAATATACATTTGAATATTGCTAGGGAATTGGCTTCATTGTTAGTAACTTAGTAGTGATCCCATATCCTCACTCATATTTTACTTCTTGATTTCCATCAAAGTCAATTGTGACTCTACCCGCACCTGTTGCCCCTATAATTTAAAATAAGATATCGCAACTAGAATCTGATACGAATTCTACTGTTTGATGGGGTTTTAACACCATTGTTTGAGCCTAAACTTGTATGGACACAAGGAATTGCACTAACTCATATGTCTATAGTAACAAATATAGTACATCCAGTTTCCCATGGAAGAAAGAACAAATTGGGCAAGTTTTAGTAGACCAGTATGATCAACATTAAATTCAGCGATATGAGAAGGATAATAGCAATTAGAAACTAGACAATGTGGCTTAATAATCTTCAGATTGAATTTGTTGCACTAGATGCTCAAGATTGGGCTCTTTGGGGATGGAATTATGTATAATTGCTTTTGGAATGACCATGAAGTATCCCACAACTGATGCATCCTGGACTCAGTAGGATTTAAGGAGAAAAAATACATTTGAATATTGCTAGGGAATTGGCTTCATTGTTAGTAACTTAGTAGTAATCCCATATCCCCACTCATATTTTACTTCTTGGTTTCCATCAAAGTCAATTATGACTCTGCCCGCACCTTCCACCCTTGTAATTTAAAATAAGATATCGCAACTAGAATCTAATACAAATTCTGTTGTTTTATGGGGTTTTAACAGCATTGTTTGAGCCTAAACTTGTATGGACACAAGGAACTACACTAACTCATATGTCTATAGTAACAAATCCAGTACATCCAGTTTCCCATGGAAGAAAGAACAAATTGGGCAAGTTGTAGTAGACCAGTATGATCAACATTAAATTCATCAATATGAGAAGGATAATAGCACTTAGAAACTAGACAATGTGGCTTAATAATCTTCAGATTGAATTGATTGAACACCAGTTATAATATGTAGCAGAATATGACCATCATTGAATCTCAAATAGCTCTATAACAACACACAGGACAAAGAAAATTTTCTTGAGAAGCTTTGCAGTCTGGACGACAACCCTGGTTGTCTCCAAGAATAGATGGTTGTTGCACTTGACTGTATATAGTCCCAAATAGTCTATCCATTGAAACGATTCACAAAAATTATACTAATTTAAGGCCTAAGAGCCTATTTATGGATAATATTCCCACATGTGCTTCTTTATATTTGAAGCATGGGACAAATGGTTTGAAATAATAAGTTTATTCAAGTAAATTTTGCTTTAGTAAGTTATCTCACCAAAATGATTACATACATCCCTCTAGTGTCTCTAAAAATCTGTGCTAGCCCTTCTAATACAAAAATAGGTTTAAGCTTTCTCTACATTTTTATTCATTGTCGGCGTTTCTTCTCACCTAGGGATACTACATTGTTTTAATGAATTGTGGCATTCTCTTGTTTTCTAGACCTTTGTTCTACATGGGCCTACCTAATACTCACATTTTCTGTAAGTATTTTATGGTTCTAGTATCTAATTGATTATTTTTGAAGAAATTTTGAATGATTATTTGAACATGATTATAGTTTACCACAACCAATTTGTCTTGTGAATTTATATTAAAAAATGATTATTGTAAGAAAGAAAGTTATAGGTTTCTTTGTTGGGTATATCATTGAAAGGCCTTGAGGATCACATTGTAACTAGTCATAGTAGTCAAACTTGCACCATATTAAATTACAAAAGTGACTTTAAATCTAAAGGTTTGGATTGTGCTCTTGTACTTTTTTGTCATTTGTATATATTTTGGAACATTGATTACACTTTTAGACTTTTAGAGATTCTATTCATACATATTTATCTTGACATTATTTAATTTTATTTTATGATGTTGTGCAGGGATATTAAGTGTTCCAATATATTGGTTTATCTTAATGGGAAAGTTAATCTTTCCGACTTTGGCGTTGCTAAACAGGTGAAAGATTTTTTTTAATAGATGGAACACTACACTTATTGAGTAGTTGCCTTTTTTCTGAATATCTTTTGCAGTTTGGTACGAACTTAAATTGAATGTTGGCTTCAATCTTTAAATTTATATTGTTTTCCGTTTCTTGGAATTTGGCCATTTGGTCGTTTCGTAGTTATCTATTATTAGCCATTTCAATTTATCTAGTATTTGCTTGTGAATTGATGTGTTTGACATAATTATGAGATAAAAGTGATGGGATATTTGGGTTTCATGATAACTCTGTCTGAATTTGAGTCGCTTGTCCAGTTTTTCTAGCAACTAGACCCAGTCCTGTTTTCGGTAGTTGTTAGGTTTAATATAGAATCCTAGGTAGTGTAAACCCTCCTCCAAAGCTGCAATATGAAAAGGGAAAAGATCCAAAAGGACCAGTTCTTCCTCCCTAGATAAGAGGAAGGGTATGACAGTGGATTTTCCAATGTTAATGTCCATGCCAGTAGCTTTAGAGAAAATCTTGAGGATATCATCTAATGTTCGCAAGTCCTTGACAGAGCCCAAACAGAAGATCAAGATGTCATCAATGAAAAGAAAATGTGAGATGTTGAGATTCTATGCAAGTTGCATCCCAGTGAAGTTGCCCAACCTTATCACCTCCTTAAGGGCACGGCTGAGACCCTCAGCCACCAAGAGGAATAAGAGTGGTGACAATGGGAAACCCTATCGAATCCCATGCTCTGCATGGAAGAAAGGAGAGGCAGCACCATTGATCAGAACCGAGAAGGAGACAGTTGTGAAACAGCTCATAATCCATCTGATAAGCGCAATATCAAAACCCAGGTGTGTTAATAGCAAACGAATATAAAGCCAGCTTACCTTGTCAAATTCCTTTGCCAGGTCAATTTTGAAGATGGATCCTTTAATATTTTTGACTTTCATACTATGTATACCTTCCTGGGCCACCCCAATAGCTTCATGAATCAGTCTACCTTCCAAGAAACCAAATTGTTCCTTTGAAATATGTTCCAAAAGTACCCACTTGAATCTATTGGCAATCACTTTTGAGACCACCTTATAGATGCAGTTACATAGAGATATAGGTCTAAAATCATTTAGTGACAGAGGGTTGTCCACTTTTGGGATAAGCACAATGAAGGTAGAGTTGAAGCAAGCTAGGATCCTACCAGTGATCCGAGTGTCATTCACCACCTGTAAGAGATCCAGACCTAGCAGGTCATAGAGTTCCAGCAATAATTCAATCGTCCAACCATCTGGACTAGGAATTCTATCCTTCTGGAAACTACGCAGCACACATTTTAATTCCTCCTCCGACACCTCCTCCATAAGGGCTTGATTTTCTTATGGCCCCACAAAACTCAGAAACATCTGCGCAGTTCTAATGATTTCAGCAAGAGTAGTATGTGTAGGCGCCTTGAACAGTTTTTTGAAATGTTTGACCCCAAGGGAGGCCATACCATCAAATGTGTCCTGAGTGTTTCCAAGATCGTCTACTAATATCCAAACAGTGTTGGAAGCCTTCCTGTCTTTTGCAAAAGCATGAAAAAATTTAGTGTTTTCATCCCCACTTTCAAGCCATGTAGCCCTGCTCTTCAGCCACCACGTTTCCTCCCTTTCTAGCAGAAGCATAATCCTCTGGCTCTCCAACCTTTTCAGAGCAGCAAATTCTTCATGTGTCTTGAGACCACCACCCTCCTGAGCAAGAATTGCAGCAATATCAGCTTCAACCTGTGTCAATTCTTGGGCATCCCTTATTCTTTTTTCATGAGCCCATGGCTTGATCAAAGCCTTCAGATGCCTTAGATTTGCTGCAAAATGGAAAGAAGTCGAGTTCACATTCCCTGGCCTATAGTTGACCCAACCATCAGTAATTAGGGCAATGAAACTTTCATCCTGGAGCCAAGTTTTGTTGAACTTTAAAGGGCAAGGCGGTTTGTTTGGCCCTTCTCTAAGTTCTAGAAAGATTGGAGAGTGATCTGAGAGGTTCCTTGACCCAATCCATTGATGAACAAGGTGATGATTGTCCACGATTCTTTCAGAGATAAGAAATCTGTCCAATCTCTTCGCCACCCTGCCATCCCCACATCTATTGTTTTTCCAAGTGGGCTTGAGAATTACCGGCTCCACATCCAGCCATCCTTTATCCACAAGGAGCCTAGTAAAGTAATCAGAAAGTAAGTCAGGTCTAGCATGAGGCCCCCAGACCTCTGCCTAACTCAGAGAGAAATTGAGATCCCCACCAATAATCAAATTTTCTCCCCCAAACAATAAGTGTTTGGTGATAGTATCCCAGAACGGAATTCTATTCAGATAAGGACCATAAATATTAATCACATCAAAAGTATCAACCATATCCAGGGCTTTAATATAAATACCTAGTACCAATTCCATCCCCCAGACATTAAGAACCTTCACACTTCTAGAGTTCCAATCAACAGCCAGGCCACTCAAACGGCCTCAAACATCCAAACTTTCAAAACACCAACCCCCAAACTAGCTTTCAAGCTTTGTCTTCACCTCCAAACCATCACCCAGCGTTTCCTGCAGTAAAATAATCTTGGGCTGGTCTATTTCAACCACCCATCACAATGCTGATCTTTTATGGGGACTGACAAGACCCTGACAGTTGAAAGATAGAATCTTCATCTATGACCCTTCTTACGGGCATTCACAGCTCTAAGTGCCCTGTCAATCAGAAGTTGTTTTCCATATTGAACATCATTCTTTGCATGGGATTGTGCCCTAGCTAGGTGTGAAACACGACCCCTCCCCCTAGTGGCATCCACTGGATTTCTTCCCAGGCCTCTGGTGCCACCTTTGGTGCAAGAACACAGGAAATAACCTGATTCAGAGGATTCGGTTGGTGAGCAAAGCGATTCAGGTAGTGCGGGTTCGATAACCAGACCAGAAGGTGAATTCTCAATGATAGCAGCAGAGATGGGTGGTCATAACTCAATAGAATTAAGGGATAGTTTCTTTAGTCCCTCCACCTAGTCAATACCAGAAACATTCAAATGTCTAGTAAATAAATGTAAAGACAAGGGAAGGGAAAAAGGAGTACTCGGAGCACTGACCAGGAAGGGTTCTCCAACCATACGCTCCCGAGCAGCAATCTGTAACTCTCCCGGAGGTTCTTCTTCCACAACACTACCTTCCACAGAAGGTAAATCCAGACCCACCAGTGAGATCGGTGGTGATGAAGGCGCAAAAATGTCCCCTTCTCCACCCGAGACAGAGTTGCTATCTTCCTTCTTTCTATTGTCCCTTCTATGTGTTGCGAGAGGGTAGTCAATAGCCGGGTGGCCATACTTATGACATTGGCGATAGTGAAAAGGGACATTCTTGTAGTCCAAAGTTTGTAGGTGCGAGTAGTCCTTCCAAGCTATCCTCATAGCCCCTGGAAGAACATTTCTAATGTTGATACTAACCAAAATATGAGCCACCCTCTTTAATCCAGTGTTATTGAAGGAGAAGTCCACCTCTAAAAAGTTACCCAGAAGGTTGTCAATGTGCATGAAGTGTTCCATGGTCCAGAATGGAAGCAGAAAGCTGGGAAGTTTGAAAGCATAAAGAATAAAGGATACCAGCTCCCAACAAACCTTCCTACAAAGGTGAAACCCCTAAGGGTTGATAAAAGGGTTCTTCTGGAAGCACAACAGCCACAGGGGAAGAAAGAATAAACCCTAACGGTGATAAGTTTTCCCCCACGAGCGGCGGAGGGTGATTAAACGCCAACAGCTCGTTCCATTCACATCCAGAGTATTCCGCTAGTTCTTCAGGACCACGCGAGGGGTTAAAACAAAATATGCCTTTAACCATCGAGTCAATGGAATAATCAACCAAATATTCAACTGGCCCCATCCCGGCAGACATACCGGTATAGTAAAAAAGTAAATAAATCGAGGGCAGAGGAAAAAACGATACCGGTGAAGAAAGTCTCTGATGCCGCAAAAATGAAACCCCGATAGTTCTCTGATACTGACAGGTCTGCCTCTATCCCACCATAGAGCAAGAGCAGAGGGCTCAGGCACCTACCAGGCCCCTCATGGGGCTCGTGTTCCCAAGCACGCAAGCCTCCCCTGCAAACCCTCTCCCTCGAAACCCTCCATCCAAAACAGCCTCATATTCTGCTTGTACAAATATCAAAATAACAAATGATCCGAATTATGGTGCAAAATGGAAGGATGTCAGTATGTGAGAAGATTGTCATGTCACAAGTTGTCTTCATTGGATGTGAAAAATCTAATCTATTGACAAGTATGTTACCATACTGGAGCCGAACATAGGGTGTCTACTAAATGTATTCATTCAAAACATGTTCTTGCAAAGACAATTATTAAAGTCCTTCCATGTACATTAGGAATCAATATAAAACCCCTTTGAACCCCATTTCTGTAGAAATTTTATCTTTAAATCCGTTTTTACCCCTTATTTCTTCTAGTAACCCCCCCGAGAGCTGAATGGCTCAGAAAATATGTGGTTCTATCCAAAATATGAGATCAAGACATCCGCTATAGGTTCTCTCATTCCCTTTCATGGCAGAGTAAATACCATTATAGATGCATTTATTGTCTAGTTATTTGTGTGAATTGAGCTAATGATGTTAAGAATCTAAGATTATGTTTTAATCTAATAAGTGTTTTTCTTCAGCCACTCTTCATAGCCTTTGGGCTTACCATATAATGGGGCACAACCTCCTATTCCAGAAATAGTGAGGTTGAGCATTTGCATGCTAGTGAAGTGATGTTTATTTTGATTTCTTATGTTTGAAACTATTGCCAATCACTGTTATATCTAAATTGGCAATGGCAATCTCTAGAATTGGGTCATAGGCAATCTCCATAATTGGGTCGTATGACCATTGACATCTGATGAATCCCAATTTTCTTTCATTATAGAGGTTTAGTTTCCCTTTTAACATTTACATTCACCTCCTATGTCCTGTGCGTCAACTTGACTGTAAAGTTATGTACCGTTGCCAAAACCCAAGGGCTTTGCAGGGTGGGGACAAAAAAACATTCATGAATTTGGGAATGCAGCTAAGAGTTTATATTTTACCTCTTTATTTGGTGCAGCATGTAATGAGAACCAAATATATATTTTACTTCTTTCTTTGGAAGATTGGATAAGAAGGTTCATCAAACCCATAGCAGATGTTTCAGTTATTTGGAAGGCTCTGGCTCTAGCCTTTCGTGTCATAGGGAGCTGGCTAAATTGGAAATCAGGAAATGGAAGGAACAGAACAAAATGGAAGGCACATAACAATAGGTATTTATACATGGCTGGGCTGTGAGGGAGAGCAGCCAACTACAGGTTATCAAATGAGTTTATTGAGGACCTAAGACAGCAGAAGATATTGGAATTAGCTGATACAACTACACCAAAACAACTCAATGTGTCAACATGGATGGAAAGTTTTAAAAACTTTAGGATTAGATGGTCATAAAACAGAACAGTGGACTTCCTTTATTCAAAAATTTCAAAGCTATTATATCAGACTGAGCCTGGAAGATGTTCTGATTTGGTCAAAAATCCTTGCATTTGGAATTATACCACAAGTCTGGGTCATACTGCCAATTTCTTGGGAATTGAGCAAGGTGAAGCATGCAGGTGGTGAAAGCCGCTATGGAAATTGAATGCACCCCTAAAATCTAGATTATTCTTTTGGTTAGAAATATCAACTAAAATTCTAAGCATAACTTCAGATATACTGAACGGTCGAGCTTCTATGTTCTTCAGAGAAATGATGAAGAATCAAGATCAGCATATTGATATGTTGATGGACTCTCCCTTTACTAAAGAGGTATGGAAGGAAGATCTATCCATAATAGGAGGCAAAGGCATATGGGATGGTGCAAATCTAATGGAAGTTTTGAAGAACTATATGGAATACGTAGCTGTAACAAAACATGAGGCTGTTCCCAGTGTAGTTACTTAGATTTCTGGATTACTGGAATGCCACTCTTTTAGAGGATAAAGCTTACTTTCCCTTGGAAGTTTCTCTTTTATCAAGTATATCTATAATGTCATTAGGAAGACTCATAAAAATAAACCTAAAACAAATAGGGACATCACAGACTGACATATTTAGTCCAAGATGTTTATCTGATGAAGCAAGTCAAGGAAATATTGGGAGTTGTAGAGCCGGAAGTGTATTGTTTCTTTCAACTTGGAGAAAATGGTAACATTCTAATTCTTCCATAAAGTTTTCAGGAAATCCATGAATGGGAGGAATTAAGTGTGCACCTATAGGCTACAACTATGAAAGTCAACATATTAAACAGTAAAAGTTTATTATTTATTATTTATTAGGTCATTTCAAGGTCCAAGAGCACAAACAATGTAAGGAAAAATGATTGTCAAAAAGTATGCCATATAGACAAACCATTTACTCATTTCAAATGACATCCAATTAAAGGAAACTACAAATGAAGTATCAAACAATACATGCCTATTTTGATTGCTTCTCTAATGACTTAATACTCATGGAGCCTAGAAAATATGTAGAAATTTGAAAATCAATAATGCACTTGTCAACTAGAGGAAACACCATACTAACATAAGAATGGGGTTTGAGAATACCCACTAATAATATGGCAGAACAATATGCTCTGTTCATGGGCATATATTTTATTATCTCCCTCAATACTCAGAACATCTTACTTGTTGGGGACTCCCTCCTTTTCATCACACAAGCCAACAAAATAATTTGTCATCACACAAGCGGAAGCTCTAAATTGTGTGAGAAGAAGAAATACTAAATTTTGTGACAAGCATAAAATCTATTTCAACATCAATTTATCTTCCATTTAGGTTAGTGATTTATGCCCACTTAGGGACACCACTCTCATTAAAATGGAAGAAACTCAATTAGTATATACTGTGC
>LPNX010781262.1:138208-177759 GCA_001517045.1 Pseudotsuga menziesii | reverse complement strand
TGATGACTAGTCAAGCCAAGTTAGGAGTCAGTTACATTTAGTTAAATAATGGTTTAATTAATTGCACACATGTGGGGCGCTTTTCTCACCTACCACAGTGAGTTAACCATTATTTAATACTAAATGTAACAGTTGGTTGTGTTTTAGAACTCCAATTGTGATTTAGACAAGTCTTGGTTACCTACAGTGAAGTAGAGTCATCAATTCGAACTTCCTCATGTGGATTCGAATTGCTTGTGGCTATTAAATCCATTTTACATCATTGTAATTATGATCTGAATTACTTTTTGATTAATAAAAGCATTCACAGCTGCAAGCCTTTTGCACTGTTTCATTCTTCAATTGCTGAGTAAATTATGAGATCTTCTTTGTGAGTTTTGTTTTTGTCTACATATCTATATGCTCAAATTTACAATAAGCACCATGAATGAAAAATGGGGTTCAATGCACCCTCCAAACGTAGCTTCTCACCTGTCAACAGTGTAGTGTAGATCTTCTCATAACCAGGGCCAACATATCCTATTGGGGCTTTATTAACTTCTCTAATCATCTCTACCCAATAAGGAGATCGCACAAGGTTAAAAGGAAGGCCATTTGCATAAATGCACCGACCTATAGCTTCATCTATTGTGCCTCAAGCATCATTATTACTCTTTTCAAGCGGTCCCAAATTAGACCGCTTGAAGTTCGAACTAGAAGGACTACCAGTTTCATGATCATCATGAGAGGGAAATTGAGTCTTTGATGAATATGCCCCCATTCTTGTAGGTTGTTTGAATTGATTCAGTTGAAAGGAAGCGTTTGACTAATTTGCTTTAGCATCTTCCTCATCCTGTTCTTTCTTATATTTTGCGAGTTTTTCTTTGCTCAAACCCTTTACATCTTTTCCATTCGATTTAGGTGGACCGGTGCATACTCTAATGCCATTGTTCTTTATCCCAAGCAAATGTGCTTTCACTCGGGTGTAGGATGCCTTGAATTATTTTTGACATTCACTGCAAATCCATATTAGCGAACCCCCTCCTTGGATATTCCCCACAACAGTGACATATTTCCAAAGAGGAGACTTTGGATCAGATTTCTCTATGGAGGCAGATTCAATTTCTTGTTCCCCAACATTCACAGATGACGATTCCATGATGATGATGCAGTCTACAAATGAATAGTAACCTGTACCCTGGGGCCTGTAGGACCAAAAAAATACAATATTACAAAGTTTCAAACTGATCATCAATTATGAATTATCAATATGCTGTTAGAAATTTGTATGCATAATCAATTCAGTGAATCAGTAGTCTATATCAAAGTCTCAGACTTCAAAAGTTCAATATATATTATACATAATTAATCTTAGGCAAATTTAGATTATGATGGCTCTACTGGACAAAATTCCAGATTTAGCAATGGCTCTATAATGGCTCTATAATTATTAATAAGCCTGAAATCAAAAGAAAATTAAAAATTTGAACTTCGCAGGCACTTAAAATTTACAGTGAAGTCAAAAGCTTGGAAATGAAAACATGCATGGATAACAGCTGACAAGTGTAGAAGATAAATCTGCCACGGAACAAAACCCCATCCAAGATTCCAAACTTGCATAAATAGTAATACTGGTCAACTATTGGAATTCGAGTCTTTTCCTGAAGTTACATAAATGTCTGCAGTTTTTCCATCTGATTTAGTCAAACAGAGAAGAATATAAAGGCATTTATACCCCTTCCATAAGGTAATTTTTCTTTCTTCTGAAATATGTGTTGAGTTCTGAATGTGCTAATTTACTTGCACATAAATATATGGCTTTGATTTAAGCATCTCCACTAGTTTATTTAAACAAATGTAATCTCTGTTACAAAATAGTTAAATAAATATATCATTATAGTGTAAGTTGTTTCTAGCAGTCTATATTAAAAAGTTATGTTGTTACTGAAGAATAATTTTTTCAGTTTTTTGGGGCAGCTATGCATCCAACATCGCCACACTATCATTGTCTGATAGTATCTATGAACTTCACCTTCCATATTTAATATTTACCATGAAGATTACTTTGAAGTGTATTGGTCAAATTGGAACAATTTTCTTGGATGAAATGAACTAAAGACATTCTTGTGTGAGGGAAAATCTAAGAACTACAGAGGGGCTTTTCGTGTATGAGTGAAAGCACTACACAATCATTGATTTTTCTCTTTTTTTGCTTGAACTGCACATGTTGTGGTGTGAAATTGTATTTCTCTCATTTGATTTTCACCCTTAGCAATCTTTGGTATATCTCAACATGTCTCTGTTTTCCTGGTCTTTTTCTCTTTCAACTTTGTAAAACCAATTTTAGATTACCTTGTGAAAGCAACACTTGTGCACTTGTGATTAATAGTAGCTCAAAAATTCTCTCTTCTACTGGAGCACATTTATTATTCAAATTGCCACATAGTGTATCATGAAGTATATCTTAGCATGGTTGTTTTCCTCTTCCTTTCTTGGTAAAAAAGGGGGCGTGTCTAAAATGTCACAAGCTCATTATGTTTTCCTGGTAGCTCAACATTGTATTTTCTTGGTGACCTTTTCAACTTCACTGACATTTTAGAAATTAGAGTTAGGGGTGTTCTGGTTTAGATAAATACTACCATGATATTTCAGTTATATCTTGGAAATTTGGATCAATTTAAAAGTTTCTTGGGCATCTTTAGTAGCATATACAGACTCCAGAGAGAGAACTTACTCATCATAAAGTAATTGTCACCCCATAGCTACACGTGCTTACAAAATATTGTGCCATTTGTGCTATTCTTCCAGATATGCTTTTGTTATTTGCTATGCCTATGCTGTTATTTTTTGCTGTGCCTATTTAAGTTTGTATTTATGGGTGTTGTCTCACTCATACCCATAATTTCCATCACGATTTTCCCCCGAGATTCATGGCAATCATGCATGCAAATTTGTCTGCACAATATAGTGTTAATTGAACAGAGTTATCAATGAATATTTTCTATATCATTGTTCAAATATAGAACAGTTAGCAGCTCCTTAGAACACACGATATGGCTTGTGAGTGTCCCTTGAACAAACTCAGCTTCTGTGCCTACCATTATTTCAAAGATCAGACCAAAAATAATATCAACGTTTCCTTTTGAAAGACAGCATTCCAAACACCTTTGGTTGATCTGCAATTGAAGAATATGCAGGCATATTGTTGGTGAATTTTTGTTTTAGCTGTGACACAGATATGGAAGGTTGTTTTGTCTAGTTTGTTGTGAACAGGAATGCTTGATTGCATGTGTTGTAAGAGAGACTTCAACTTGGTGCAAATGTTGCTCCTCAAGTTTCTTTGCTCACATAAGAGTAATAAAGATTGTTAGAGTCTGTTGTTAGCTATTCTGAAGTGTTGGGGTAAGATGAATTGGATAATAAGAATAGCTTTGGAGTGCATTGCCAACTAATTCATTGTTACCCAACCATCAATTGAACCATAAATTGGTAAAAACACAATCAAGAGGCACATAGATTATGAATTCCAACAATGTTGGCATGCATATCACTAAACTAGATTGATATATATCCAAAAATTATTATGTAACTAGTAAAATAATAAATTAGACCTTATTTCAATTTGTAATTATTATACTAAATAGCATCCCCTCTGGATGGATCATGGAACTATATTTAATCCATAATGCAAATAGAAAAATACTATGAAATCTACAGCATGCAAGAAACTGAATTTCCTAGAAGTCCAAATTTAGCAAACTCTCTCCTTTCATTCCTAGGTTTCACATCCACCATAAATCTGATAAATTAATAAATTCCTAAGATATACCATGCCTCCACTTAGAAACTGACGTCTGTGCCAGTACCTTTCACATTCACACATTACTTATTGAGATCTGATACAACACATCATAAATCCTATTGATTTCAAGTGCTTTGTCAGAAATAACCCTAACTGCGTAAACGACTTCACCTGGCCGTAAACGACTTCAAACTTCAAAGTTCACCCGGCCACTGCTTGTGCTCGCTGCTCTGCTGAGTCTGCTCCAATGACCTTTACCGTTTATGACCTCTGCTGCTTAGTTCTTGTGCTGCCTCGGTGCTCACTACTTGAGCTCAGTGCTGGTGCCCGTGGGTGTGTTGAGAGACGAGGGAGGCTGGCATAGGTTACAACATAAAAAGACAACCATTTAATAATTTTTTAATTGACAGGAGGGCCAAATCGTATCCGGGATTTTTTATTGGCCAAACGTATCCGGGTTTGCTGATGTGGATCAAATCTAGCCCGATCCGTTTCTGATTTTTCTCGATCTGTTTCCGATTTGCCCGATCTATTTCCAATTTTACCCGATCCGTATCCAAAATTAATGATCCGTATCCGAGCCGAATCAGTGTCGTATCCCATCCGTATCTGTATTGGATTTGAGGATCGGCGTATCTGGAGGGTGAAAGTGCCATTTGCGGTAACTTAGCTTGAAATTGGCCACCACGTACAAACTTCAGTTGAGAATTATGTGGTTAGGTTTGCTCATGCTGCAAGAGTGGATGGATGTTTAATGGGACCAAAATAGGCATGGGTAAATTTCCCAAGGGGATTTTTTCCCAGCTTCAGCACTAACTTATAAATTAGAAAAAAGAATTACCTGCAAGTCAGATTGTTTGAACTTTGTACACTATATTCCTTGCTTACATCAAATATCAAATCTGGCATTTCCTTGATGTCTGCCAGAACAGTATGCTCAGGTGAAACAACTGAATGTGTCTGATTACTCTCATCTAACAAAGATTCTGGGGTTCCTCTCATTGTCGCTCCTACAATAGCCTCTTGGGCACCTTTTCCTGAGACTCCACGTAATTCACCCACAGCAACACAATCCTCATAAGGCTCAATGAATTATTCCTCCACATTTTCTTTCTTATTTTCATGTAATAAAAAATATGGCATCCCTTGAATCTGAGTGTGTTTAAAATCTTTTCTCTCTTGATGAGAAGATACGTCCAAGGTGGCATTGTCCAAGTGATTGGCAATACTGCAATTCTTTCCGTTTTGCTTGCTACTTTTTTATCTAATTAACTTTTCCCCTTCTCTTTTTAATAATTTTGGGTTTTCAGTGATTATCAATTACTGAAGCTTCAGTAAAGCACACCAACTTATAATATGATATAGCCTCGGTAACAATATAAAAAAATTTCATGGACACATATGTAGAGACATCTTTCCTCTCTTATAGAGGATACACACACTTGACCACCTACCTGCATAAACATGTATGCATACATAACATTTTTTTTCTTTCTCTTTTTGTATAGTTTAATGTTATATGTTGATTAAATGAGTGAGATAATGATGCTTGAAGATCAATACATGTCTAAAGCTTGTTCCCTAAAAGTGATAGGTTAAATGGGGAATTAAACCATATTTTAGAAGTTGATGATTATGTGACCTGTCCATGATTCTATTTTTGTAAAATGCTTAACCTATAAAAGTTTGGACTTCTGAAACATGTTTTGTTGGAAAACATTTATGGTAAAAATTCATGTGCCTTGGACAGAAAAATAGCTAGATTATGAGACGCGTGCATGGTATGGCATTGGAAAAAGTTTTATTTCATGGATAAATTCATTTAAGAAACAAATCAATCTATGCATAAAAGTGATAGTAATGTATTCCAAACACTTATTGATTTGTAGCTATCAATCTTCAATTGCTGCGATTAGTATTTTAAAGTTAGTGAATATTAGAGAGATTAAAATACACACACCCTAGTGTTATTGGTTCCAACTCCCAAGTCCTTCACATAATTATAAATTTGCCTATAGGTTGCACAAGTGCATTGAAGTCATCCTGGTCAATGAACTATTAGAATCCTGAGCACTATAAACAAGGAGAGGAGTTCCACAACTTGAAATGCAAACATATTATTTTAGAAGACTTTTGTGATATTTATACAGGTTGAAATCTTTGCTTTGCTAGTATTTGTGGTCTGACATGATAGGATAAATTTACATTAAAAGCATTTTTATTATTTTAAGGTTATAAGAAAGTTTGTTATAATGGATGTGTGCAGATTGATCTAAGAAGGTCTAATAACTGTGAAATTATGCTTACCAAGGTCAAAATGCCATTACCGGATGTAATGGTAAGCAATTTAACACTATGATGGAATACATGTTGCAATTATGTTTATTTAAGGTTTGATAATGGGTAGCTTGTAATTCGGTAATCGTTTTATAGATGACAATGCCAACTGAATCTTAACTTGGAAATTTTCTCTATGATTATAATCAAGATTTTTTTTACTAGTTGATTGTTGGCAGCATAAGCATGTAACTTGTAATATTAGAAAAAAATTAGAAATTTCTTTTTTTCCTTGATATTTCATACCTGAATCTACATGTCTATTTTTTTCCATGTTAGCATTATTTTATTTCATACTTGCATGATCTCCGAGCACCTTGAATTCATAAGTTGCCAACGTCAATGTATTTTAATTGTTTGCTCAACCTGAGAGGGGAATGTTTAAATGTCTTATTTGTTTGAATAGGAACTTTCCATCTGGTAGTTCCTTACTATCAACGTAGTTTGTCAGGCTATTATTTTCTAAGTTCTATTCCACTATTTTATCTTTATGATTTTGCAATTCTGAATTCCAAGTAGGTTATATGAATGAGTTTACTTCGAAAAAATGTAAGGGTTAAATCCATAAAGCAATATGCAACTCTTTTCCCTTTCTATTTTGCTGATTATATTTCTTTGTTGTGCTGTGGTTGCAGAGTGCAGTACTGGCTTTGGATGACACAGTTTTAGATATTGATTAGGTAGAAAACCTCATAAAGTTTTGCGCCACAAAAGAAGAAATGGATCTCCTCAAGGTAGGCACCATTCAGAAAAGTTGTTGCAAGAATCCTTTTATTTTATGGTATGCTGCATGTCTCACCATTAGATACATGGATGCCTCTGCATCTTAGACTTTTTCCAATTAAATATCTGAATGTCGGGCTTCTGTACTTAATCCTATAAAGGAGCAACAACAAATAATACTTTCTTTTGCAGTTTGCCATAATATTTTCCATTTGATTCCTGATTTACTCTTTGTTTTATTGACTTTACTTGGCTTACAATTATAGGGATATAATGGAGAGAGAGAGAGAATCTGAGCAAATGTGAGCAGGTTTGGACATCTCTTTACTTTTGAAAACATATTATTCTTAAAGTTGATCAAGGAAAGTGCTTGTTTTTGCTTGTATCAGAGGTTAAGAAATTTATCAGCATTGGTGGTGGTGTTGCTGTGATAGCAGATTATAATGCATGCTATAGAGTTGCTATTATCTTCTGATTTGGGCTTAGTGATTGCTTAGATACTATTATTTCTTGAAAGACATAAAGGTTAATTTGATGCTAGATAGCATGCACTTGGAGATGGCTCAGTTTTTAGGGGGTCCCATGGTCCATGTCCATGTCACCTGTGAAATCATGAGCTTTTAGGCTTTTTCACATATTTGAAGGCATATAATCCTTTGGAGGAGTGTTGGGCTTTTGAAGACAGTTATGGGGTAGGTCACACATTACCTGAGTCATTGGCTACATATTTGGAGGAGTTCTAGTCTGGAGGATGTCCTAATACTATCTTCACACCTCAAAACAGGGAGAGTATGAAGAGTGCCCTTCTTGAATAAGTGATATGTGGGACCAAGCCAGATTCCTTGCATGAAAAAAGGTAATAGATGGCTAATAGCCTAATTTAGGAGCTCTACCTTTGAGGAAAAGGAATGTGGACCCTAATCACTATTTTGCATATGTAACTAGGCAAGAAGACCCTATTTTGAGGATATTATAAGGGGTTTTATGCCTTTTTCTATGGAAAAGGGGTCAAAGCGCTCCTACCTAGAGGAGTGCCCTACTTTGAAGGAAGTCCCACTTGTATTTTCCCTTGATGATCCATCTTTCTCACTTCGATCCACTCTCCATCTCTGTTCTTCACCCTCACTGTCACTATCTCCATCAGAGAATCTAATCACAAGGTTATCATCTTTCTCTTCTGTTGCAGGAGATCTAATAGAAGGATGTAGATCTTGTAAACTGGATAAGAAGACATCATTTTCCTTACGGCCACATAATGGAACTGATAGTGCACTAGAAACTTGTAGTTCTGTCCCATTTCTTTCGAGCAAATTATTTGTGGAAATAAATTTCCCAGATGAGAGTGGGTGTGGCGATGGCTGCTTTCTCTTCCTCTTCTTGTTGGGCATGGAATCCATAGCCCTTTCTCTTAGTTCTTCAATGTCCATAGTGCCAAAGTTGACTTTTGCACTGAACTTCTTCGACTTGGCACGTAAAAAACGTAATTGGGGAGGTCAAACCCTCTCTAACTCTTACCGTCTACTTTGCCCTGCCTCTATCCTCCTACAGAAACATACCCTATGTTATAATGCTATACTAATGGTATGTTTTGAACAATTATTCATGAACCTTGAACTTTGTACTTGTAAATTTAACTTCACACCAAAATACAAGACCCAGGTCTTAGTGAGGGTCTTATATTCCATTGAAGAAGCAATGCATCCCACGTGGGGAGTCAGAGTGGAAGGCGTAAACATGCCATAGGACCTGAAGGGAATTGGAACTTAAAACTAATTCATAATCAAATAATCAGGGTAGGGCAGTTTCACATTCCACTCAAGCAGGATGGAGACATGCTTTATTACCCTTACGAAGAAATAGTTTCTTGTAAGAAGTTCAAATGGGGAATATGAACCTCATCATGATTTTCTCTATCCTTTGCTTCATCATAAATGTGCATTTCATGGTCAAGTAAATTCCTTCATTTTGAAAGTCATAAATCTTGATAAGAATATGCCTTTATGCAACTGTGCATTATAAGAACACTGTAGAATACCAGTCTCTCCAACCGTTTTGATAGGTTTAGTCAATCTCAAAAGCTTACTAGAATCTAAATTTAGTGTAGTCTTATTTTAGGTGACCGTACATTCTAAGGAAAGTTCAGTTCTTATCAATGGTTTTTTCTCTCTGTGAACTGTTGTCCAATCATCAAGGAAGTTGTTTCAAATCCTGTACATCTCAACACAGAGCTGATATATATTTTGTTATACCTAATAGTTTGCAAGTTTTTCAAGTTTAATTCATGCTTAACCAGTTGTCCTACCTTTCAAATAACTGGTATCATCACCTATAATCCAAATATACAACCCTTTAAAGGTTTCTCTAAAGACGCAACATTGTAGGAGCAGGGTATTTCTCTTTATATTTGCAACATGAATTTTTAATTATTTAATCCACTATTAGGTGCCCTTATAGCCAAGGATTAATTATTCACAAAGCATAACTCCTCCATACAAAATGGTACCTTTGAAATAATAAATGATTCATTGCTAAATACTTGCAATACTTGCAATTACCCAAGTCAAAATAATTGAAATTCTTTGAATTCTAGGTCTAGAGATCATTTTTTCAAGACATTACAGTGCATAGGGAGTCAAGTCTCTAATTTTGCAAATGATAGTCGTCGAGTCTCCATTAGCAATAAGTTTCTAAATCTGCCTAGCTCTTAGAATGTTTATCACTTGATTTAAAGCTAAAATAGGCTTCACAATAAGAGAAAAAACATTTTGCATTTTGATCACAACCATAGACCTGCTTATTATGGAACCTTCTCAAAGAAAAGGTGAATATACTTTGCGTAATTTTAAGTTTATTAATTATCAAAGAAACAGGTTGTGTTTTAATTTTGATAGCCCATGATGAGGAACATCTGAAACACCTTGAAGCTCATGGATTCTTAATATTGTAGTAGACAAGAGGGAAAGTTTTGTTTCTGACTCTTTGTTTTTGATGCAGTGATGGCATTGGGCTTCGAAATCCTTTCAGGAAGGACTCTTCTTTGGACTATGAGAATGATAGTGATGAAGAATGGGAAGAGGTACTTATCACTAAATCTCTTTGGTAAGAGTATTTGTAGTATTTTTATTAGCTTTAGTTACAGGGAATTTGTACATAGCTCTCAGGAATTAGTTTATCATAAATACTAGTTACTGGTAAGTTGTAATAGTAATAATTATGTAGTTTGTAGATTGATATCTATCATAAATTTGTTTGAATATCATCATTTTCAATTAATAACAACTTCTTAAAGGGTGCTAGCTCAATGGTAGAGCGCCTGCCTAATTATAGGCAAGAGGTTGGTGGTTCGATTCCTCCATGCCCTATCATAAATTTGTGACTACAAAAATGAATAAATTCACATATATACGACTATTAGTATCTAATTTTCTATATCTTAGTCGTATTTAGCTTAGTCATTAATATGTTAACATCTAGTATTTTATTTAGTCGTATATTTAGTCATTAATGGTTGCAATCAATGACTAAATCAATGACTCACTCAGTGACTAAATCAATGACTAAATCCGTGACTAAATCAATGACTAAATCATTAACTATCAATGACTAAATCAATGACTACTAAGTCAAGCTATTAATGACTAGTGAAATACGACTAGCTATAAGATAGTGGAAATTTGCTACTATTAGTCACCAACTCAAAAAAGTCATTTATAGCCTGATTTTAGTCATTTTTTTAGTCATTAATTTCTCATTTTCTACTAGTGTGAGATGTGCTTTACTATTATTTATTTGTCTTGGTTGATGCTTATCAATTCTGTTATATTTCCAACATTGTTTTCTGTGGACAACATAAGATATTGTACATATACTGAAAATGATTAGGAGCGATATAAATAGTAAATAGCATAATGTCCAAATATTAAATGCTAAAATATTAATATATAATCCATTCTAATCATTTTCTTCAATGTAGTTGTTACCATTTTACTAGTCTGGCTTTGTCAGGCTTCAATGATTTAGCTTTTTTTCTAAGTCATCTAGATTTTGCAGTGATATCAGGGTTGTTGAACTTGTAATCCGAGGAACGTTACCTCTTCATAGGGATAGAGAAGATAGTAATAGTTACTAGTTTTTCCCGTGGACATCATAATATATATTAAATAAACTGAAAATCAATAGTGGCAATATAAGTAGCAAATAGCATAAAGTCCAAAGATTAAATGCCTAAAATATATAATCTAGTGCAATCATTTTCTTTAATGTAATTGCTACCATTTTACTACTCTAGCTGCAATGATTTATATTTTTTCTTTCAAAGTCATCTAGGTATAATTTTACAGAGATATCAGGGTTGTTGAACTTGTAATCTCATGAAATTTCTCTGATAGGGACCCTTGATCAATACACTATGCTGGGGTTTTTCAGAAAGGTATCCATTATGTAGTTATTTATTCCTGTGTATAGAATTGCTGAGATCCAGAGACCATTTGAGGATTGATATTAACCAAAACATTTGATCCTGAGTATATTTATGAGTGTTCAACTGCATGATTCATTATTACATGTATTGCAGTTAACGAATTCTCTTCAACATGCACACTTGAGTACACACAATGAGTAATAACATGGAATCTATGATACCGAACCTTGAGCTATTTGAATTTACAAGAAAAAATGATGTGAATGGATTCACCATGATAATGAATATACATAAGTTAGCTTTATGTGAATGCTAGATATCTTGTAAATTGGTGTGGGTGCCTTTATCATTATAACAATCATCTTAGCTATTGTTAATGAATGTTGTAGTCACATTTCTTTATAAGTTTGTTTGTTTTAAAAGTTGTTGTAATTCATTTCTTTATATCATGTGCAGGTTAGTGCTGTAAAGAGAGTTTTGCAAAATCCTGTGAGTTTAATTCAAGGCCCTCCTGGAACAAGAAATACTGTCACCTTAGCAGCTATTGTATACCATTAGCTAAGCAGGGTCAAGGCCAAGTAACAAGTGATATATTTGATGGATTGTTAACTAATGTTAACTGAATTGTCATTATGTTTTCATATTTAAGGGTTGTACTTCATTATAGAGGCCTTACCCATCTTTGTTCTAATTCTGCTTCCATTAGTAACTATAGTAGGTGCCTTCTATTTTATGGAAGATATAAACTAGGCCATTCTAGATTGCTATTATTACTTGCCATGATATTGAGATCTGACCTTTGACCTATTTTTGTCATCAGTTGACATTAATACAATTTTACTTCATTTATGTGATTCGAGTCTTGGTATGTGCTCCAAGTAATGTTGTTGTTGATCAACTTGTAGAGAAAATTAGTTCCACGGGTTTGAAGGTGTCCTTGCTATCCTGTATCTAATTATATAAGTTCCTTCTTAAAAATATTTTTAAATACATGTTTTGAATCTCTCATGCAAGGCTTTCTAATTTTTGAAGTCTAATCATAGGAAACGTGCATAAGATATTTTTTTGGCTATATTCTAAATGGTATATTAATATAACACGGAAGTTTCATTTCTTTTACATTACAGGTTATCAGACTATGTGCAAAATCAAGGAAGGTAGTGAGTTCTCCAGTTGAACATTTAACACTGCATTATCAGGTTGTTTTTTCAGAGTCTCACTATCATATTTTCTGGCTATTTTTCTATGTTCTGGTTTTTACCTAATCCCAAGGCATTTACATGCTGTGTTTCTTTGTAAAACAATTACAGGTTAGTCACCTTGACACTTTAGAAAAAAAGTGAATTGTACAAACTTCAGCTCTTGAAAGATGAACAAGGTATGGAAAGTCCAATCCATTCATAAGTTATGTATTATTTGTAGATTAGGAATATAATATTTACCCTCTAAATATTTGCTAGCCAATTGTTGTTATTATTTAAGCAAGTGGATGTGTATATGACGCTTTTGTCAAATTGGAACCAATTTCTTGTTTGGCGTCGAAAACACTCCTAGGGTTGGTTGTTTTATATGCTTTGAATAAATTCAGGTGGATGCATTTTTTTGTTATGTATGTAATTTATTTTAAAGTATGCTAATGAAGAGGCATATAACATAGGAACCTTTTGCAATATCTGATTTGGCCAAGAAAATTACTCTGCTTGAGCAAGTTTGAGCTAAATGAATTGTTCTATGTATTGTTTTGGTAATGAACTCTATTAATTACTACAAATGATACATTTTTTAACATCACATATAGGTGAGCTTTCAAGTGCGGATGAAAAGAAATACAAAGCACTCAAGAGGGCGAAAGAAAGAGAAATAGCTAAGAGTGTTGATGTCATCTGATGTACTTGTGTTGGTGCGGGTGATCCCAGGCTATCTAATTTTAGGTTTCATCAGGTAGTACTAAAGTTTAGAATTGCAAGTGGGATTACTACATATTAGTATGAGTTTTTTTAGTTGTTTGATCACCTAAATGTTGGGTTACTGTTCAGGTCCTTATTGATGAATCAACTTAGGCTACTAAACCAGAGTGCCTGATTCCTTTAGTTCTTGGAGAAAAGCAGGTAATAACCTAATTTAGCCTTGTAGAGTTGCTGTTGAAGATATTATGTAATGAGAAAATTATTTCCATTGTATCTTATTTTGCAGAACTTATTATTGTACAATAGCAAATATAATATAGGATTGACATGCAATTTGGTCTTTTTCTTGTTAAATTTAGGTGGTGCTAGTTGGGGATCATTGCCAATTGGGTCCTGTGATTATGTGCAAGAAAGCAGCTCGTGCTGGTCTTGCACAATATTTGTGTGAGATACTTGTACTGTTGAGTGTCAATCGTTTTAGGTTATAGGTGAGATTGTTATTTGTATTTTTTTTGTTTGAAATAATCACACATTCTTTTATTTTATGCAAATTTAGGAAGCATTCAAGTGTACTTGAAATTTTCTAGATTGTGTTTGTTAATGAGCATTTTGAAGCAAATAGTTGTCTAACCTTAAAGAGACCTAGTAAAGCTACTGATGTGATGTCTGTTCTCAAATCTTACCTTCATCGTGGTGATTTTTTTCTTGTCTTTATTACTTTTCCTGTGGTGCACTTCTGGAGTTCCCTTGGTTCTGATAATTATTTGTATCAGTCTAGTTGTGGCTATATCTAAAGCAAGTTGGCCAGAGATAAACTTACAAACATGATTGAATGTTTCACATTGATTTTCATATAAAATGTATCAACTATAATGTTGGGTATGATTTTATTATTTCATTCAACTCTTTTTGAAATATGTGTTGAATTTCGTTTGCTCGCTTATTTTGGTAGCCTTCAGACTTCTATAAAAATACGTTTCATTTTCTAGAATTGGCTGATATGGTAGCTTATGCTTTGCAACAATCAGTCTGAAATCTTTCACTTTCATGTACTTTTATATTGTCATTGATAGATTGTTTTATGAATGGAAAGGTTTGCTTACCTTATTTGACTTTTATTTTGCTTGATTTCATATAATGATATTTTTCTCATATATTCAGGCATGCCAAGAGATATTCCATAATTTGGTTAACTTAATTGGTATCACATCCATCAAAAATTTATTCCGTTCTCTTTGGTAACATGAATGGATATGCCAAATAGGGAAAATTGTACATAGCTCTCAAGAATTAGTTTATCATAAATACTAGTTACTGGTAAGGTCTAACAGTAATAATTATGTAGTTTGTAGATTGTTATCTATCATAAATTTATTTGAATATCATCATTTTCAAACAATAACAACTTCTTAAAGGGTGCTAGCTCAATGGTAGAGCACCTGCCTAATTATAGGCAAGAGGTTGGTGGTTCGATTCCTCCGTGCTCTATCATAAATTTGTGATTACAAAAATGACTAAATTTGCATATATATGAGCATTAGTAGCTAATTTCCCGTATCTTAGTCGTATTTAGCTTAGTCATTAATATGTTGTCATCTAGTAATTTATTTAGTTGTATATTTGGTCATTAATTTTTGCAATCAGTGACTAAATTCGTGACTAAATCATTGCCTATCAATGACAAAATCAATGATTAAATCATTGACTATCAATGACTAAATCATTTACTATTAATGACTAAGTGAAATACAACTAGCTATAAGATAATGGAAATTAGCTACTATTAGTTGCCGACTCAAAAATAGTCGTTTATAGCGTGATTTTAGTCATTTTTTTAGCCATTAATTTTTCATTTTATACTAGTGGACATTGGATGTATTTTCGGACTGATACATATTACTATCATGTAAGTTTTTGAATATAGAGACTGATTTATATACAATATAAGCCATTTTATCCTATCTATTGATTTTTTTATGGCCAGTTTGACCACTCAGCCTATGATTTCATTTCTTGATTAAAGTTTTATTCATGCGAATGCTCACAACACATATGTTGTGGACAAAACCAATACTTTGTTTATGAATGTTTATGGTTTATATTTATCTTTTATATATTTATGTCTCAGTTATTTGATGTTATTTCATGATTTAGTACCTGTATTAGTTTGATGATTGATTACCTTCTTGTGAATGAAACTTTCAAACCAAAAAATTACAAAAACAAATTCCATTTTTCTTTTAATTGTTTAGAGATTGTTCTAGCTTGTTCCCTTGTAGTCTAGGGACAATTTCTAGCACAAACAATTCCTTCGCCATGTTTATGAGAATCTGATTCTGAGAATCGTGTCGAGATCCACTCCATCCTCCCTTCCTCACGCTCCTTCGCCCCCTCCCGCCTCCCCGCTTCTCCTCCCATCTCTGCATCCCTCCTTCCCTTGTCCTCCATCATTCATCTCGCTAGAGAACCAAAGGGTCGCCCCTTATGAATGACGCGATTCTCAGAAACAAAGCAAAGGAAGCATGGAATTTGGTTATAGCTGGAAATGCGCCATTTGTAAATAAATTTGCACTTTGTGGGCATATCAGTGCTGAATATTTCTCCATCGTTTCACAACATTAGCTACTAGGGTTCACAGATATGGCTACACCAGTGAGAAAAACATTCCAACCATATGCTGAAAAAATGTTTAGGAAAATGACGAGTGGATATGCAAAGCCGCATAAGAGATCTGTTAGAACTAAAAATTAATTAATTAAATGCGGCTAGCCTCTTTTCTCAAACATTTCATTCCATTTAGTGGTGGGTTCAAGGAATTACAAATTTATCCTATGGAATAGGTTGACTGTATTCAACCACCTGAGTTGGTCCCGTGGGAAAATAAGCAAAAGACACATAGGTAGTGCCATGGTACATCTAAGTGGGCCAGGAAATCATGAAGCAACTTTCCCAGAATGATTATTGCATAAGAAATCGAGTATCACAATCCAAAGATGCGAACATGCACCTTTCGTCGTGTGGTAAAGCTCTAGAAAGTTCGTTATATTGTTGCACTGTGCTAATTGCCTTTCCTTTGAAGTGTAAGGGGTGTTGTTAAGAAATTAAATCAACATTCGTTCCAATTGTTTCACTGTGGTGTTGTGAGGTTTTTAGTGTTCTCTTCTAATTATTTGGTAAGGAAGCAGATCACATCACACTTAAGTGATCAGGGAAAGTCCCCAAACGTTTTTCCATAAAGAACCCAAGAATTTTGGAAAATATTTGACTAAAGAACTCTAGTATTTACTAGATAAATTAGAAAATGAGAAAAAGGACAGAAATTTTTTCCAAAGCATTGGAAATAGATACACGAAACGAAAAGGGATGGCTTGGGTGAGGGAAGAATTATTCCCAAAGAGCGAAGTAAAAAATTGGTGATATTAAAATGTTCAAGTTTTTCTAAAACAAAAGGATTTATTTATTTTTAATTTGCTTAATCGTATTAATTTTTTACATATTAAAAGATTAAACAAAATTAAAATTTATATCATACTTGTGCAAATTGTTTTTAAAATGTGAAAAAATAATTATTTTATAATATTTAATTAAAAATTATAGAAATTGGTTTAAACATTTTTCAATATAAAATTATTAATTTTTCATTTATATATATATAACTTTTATTTTTTTCTAATAGATTGGTAAGAACTATATTATATAACGATTGGAAAATTACATATCATTTGATTTTAGAATAGTGCTCTAACTTTTTAGTTTATATGAAATAACACAACTATGCACTACTTCTACAATTTGTGATACAAAACCACCCCTTTCTCGTAGGGAAAAATAGGGATTTTAACGAACTGGGAAACATAAGAACCAAATGCATATCCTCTGACCACCTAAATAAATTGTTGTTTTTACCTTCCTTCCTACATTTGGATATCAAAACTGCCAGCACAATAAATAAAAAATACAAAAGAACAATAATGCAACAGAAAACAAAGCACAATTCAAGAAACCTGGCAACCACCTGACGATCCCTCCTTCCCAATTTGTGATGGAATAGTCGAAATTCCCCCCTTGGTCATAGGATTTGGCCAGAATAGTGTTGATGTATTTGTAACTTCAGAATGTATTCACTTGTATATCTTATATTGTACCCTGATGTTCCTATAGGGAGAATCATTTGTATTTCATTGTACCTCGATGTTCCTATTGGGAGAGTCATTAATATAATAAATTCATGTAAATTCATTGAGGTTAACCCTCCATTGTAAGTCAGGGAAATAGTCCCCACAATTGACTTGAGGTTAGCCCTCCTTGTTGATTAGGGGGGGAAGTCCCCATAGTTGAGGGAACTAGGGTTATTAGACTCTCCTAGAGAAGTCATCCCTAGTAAGTAATTGTCAATTTGGAAACTAGTATAAATAGAGAGTGAGCCTCTCTATTTGACACACATGCTCACTCAACTCGGGTGCATGAGTGAGAGAGGAAGTGTTGGCACACGTGAGAGAGATCAGCTGTCGGAGATCATCTTTATGTTTTCAGGTTTTACTTTTGCTATTGGTGCTCATTCTATCTTTGAGGAAGTTGTGGGGTTTTCTCCTTTATGGTTTCCCAGAGAAAAATTCTTTGTGTCTCTTGTCTCTTGTGATTATTGTTGTGCATGTTATTCTCTTAGATAAGATCTTAAGATCTTATTGCTTAAATGATAAAAATCTAACATGGTATTAGAGATAACCTGAGAAGAAGACACTGTGTAGCTGCAGAAGCTAGGGCTTCTTACCTTTTGGGTCTCTCTCCATGGATCATCAACAAAAGGAGGCTATGGTAACTCTCCATTGAAGGGCGCATCTTTCTGTCGAAGCAGAATTTGATTCCAAACATTTTCGGTCACCGCTCTGGGAAATTAGGACTTTTCACAGAAGAGGATTTTTTTAGTGAGCCCAGCATAGGATTTCTCTCCTCCTCAAAATGGAAGTTTAGAGACCAAGGTCGAATTTTTTGGTTGAGTAAAACTTCAGGAAAGTCAAACCCTAGTTTGACCTCAGGCCTGAAAAACCCTAAAATACTAAAACTGGTAGTTTTGGTACATTCGCCATATCTAGATATTGAAGACATATCAGGAGCCAAAAGTTTCACAGGCCAAAGATAAAATCCTTATGTACCCTGTGTAAAAATTGCATCCTGATATTTGCTATATTCTAGGAGATATGGTTCCTCCAAATTAGGGTTCCAACCTCTTCCAGGATTCATCCCTAAACAAGACACATAGGGAGAATTACTATATCTCAGGCTACAAAGATCCAAATAAAATTTATCAAGATGTGCCAGATAGGTCACGGACTTTACTTTCTGGGGTAAAATTTTTAGACCCTAAAGGTGAACCAGTGACACGTGGAAGTCCGTACAAGTTCTTTATGTAGAATAGTACTAAAATAAGTCCCCTAGGTAACACTCTCATAAGTCACAATTGGTGAAACCAATTCTGGTCAAACCTATGGTGTTGGAAAGAGGGCAGATGAGGCTACCTAAGTACAAAATTTTAGACACAGAGGAGTAGTACTTTCAGAGATACTACATGAAACAATATCTGGCATTTCTGGAGAGGAAATTGGAAAACTAGGGCTTCCTGTTCCGAGAGCTTCCCTCCACTGTTTTCAGAAAAGGAGTACATTGGATAGCTCACCTTGAAGAGGCTTATCTTTCTATCCAATTAGATCTGAAAGATTCCAACTTTTTAAAATTAGGTTTTCTCTGACAAACCCTAGATTAGCTAGATTCGGAACCAAGATGGACACCTCAAATCAATAAGATCTAATCTTTTGCTATTTACATTTGAGGTTATCATTTCAAAATGACCTATCACACCATCTTGATGAAAATCTTGGTGAAGTTGAAAACATCCGAGCATGGAAGTATAGGATTTCACCGATTCTTGAACAAAATGAATTGGAGAGGTTCCAATTCCAGAGGGAGATGAGGCTAAAGCCTTACACAAGAAGAACTTGGTCAAGGCCAAGAAAATCATTGTTGATTCAATCAAGGATCACCTTATACCACAAGTGTCTTCCATAAAGACACCTAAAGAGATGTTTGATTCCTTGACCAATCTATTTGAAGGGAAGAACATAAATCAAAAGATGACTTTGAGAAACCAATTGAAGAATGTAAATATCTAGAATGCAGAGACCATACAGTCATACATTACAAGGGTCTTTCAAACAAAACAAAAAACTTGAAGTAATGGATGAAGAAGTAGAGAATTCAGAAGTTGTGATAACCACCTTGAATGGCCTCCTAGGATCATGGGATTCATTCATTTGAGGAATGTGTGTTAGAAGGAAGTGATTACCTTAAGAAGACTCTAGGAAGAGCACACACAAGAAGAAGCTCGACTCATAATAAGAGAAGAGAAGATGGAAGAAACTGAAGATCAAGCGCTCATGATTCAAAGAAGATCCCTCAAGCAATGAGGAATATGAAGAACACAATTATTGAAGAACCTCTTGTCCATCTTAGCATTTGGATAAGAAATGATGATGTTATGAATGAAGAAGATGATAAATATGAAGGATCAAGAAGGAGTCTACCCAGGAAACGAATAAAAGATAAGTATTCAATTGTCATTTCATGATATTGTTTTGTTATGCATTTGTCTATATTCAGTTGATGTGTTTGCATTAATGACAATATACTACTAATATGCATGTGATGGGTAAATAGCTCATGGCGCTATAAAACTCTCCATTGCTACTTATCTAGAATGAAACCTCTTTGCCGACATATTGGATTAGTGCACAATCTCAATGATATCATGGTAGAGATGGAAGACATCTAGAAAGTTTCTGTAAGATATGGATGAATGTTGTATTGGCTAAAATAGTTGCATGATTATATCTTTATGCATAATGATTTTCCATTATGAATATGACTTATGAAATGTTTCTAACCATACAACTAATGTATTTGACTTGTAGTAAAGATCACGTACAATCGCCTACAATAAAAGAAGGATGAGACTTGTTCCGAAGAACAAGTGGCGATAGTTCAAGAAATAATCCAAAATGAAGAATGATGACTAGAATATGATGTCGAATACCTGAAGGGAAGTCTGTAGTATCTTGCATATGGATCTGCAAGATCCAGCATGCAGTAGGATACAAGGAAATATTCGTAGCATGAGGCTTCTCACGGAAAGAAGGCATAGACTACGAAGAGACATTTGCAGCCACTGGAAGTTTGATAGGAAGAATCATGTGTGCAAAAGAAGGCCTTGTACGAGCTCATAAGACACCCATGGGATAAAACATACATGAGGATCTTGAAGATCACCTAGAGTGATGAAGATATTAACCTTTGCTACAAGGTTGAAGACGAAATCCTATAGAGGATGACAAGCTCACAGATGGGTGTGAGAAGAACTTTTGAAAAGGCTCAATATAGAGGATCTTGGTATCTAGTGACCCTAGATGGATACATAGAATATTAGTAGTAGAGGAATCTACTTGTAAATCCAGTATAGAATGTTTCAATACATAGAGTACAAAAGATAGAGGGAGAATGATGCTTCTCTTCAGAGGGAGTGACTGCAGAAGATCCCGAGGTTCGACATGGTATGAGAAGATGGACAGATTACTAATGGATTTAGGCTTTACTGAGAGTAAAGAAGATTCCAACCTTTACTTCAAGGTTGAAGGCGGAAGACCAGTGATGCTCCTATTAGATGTCGATGACTTGTTCCTGATAGAAAATAGGAACTCATTAAAGTTGCAAGAAGGATACTTGCTTCCTAGTCCGAGATGAAGGACTTGTATATGATACACTACTTTATAGGCATGGAGGTGTGGAAGAATATGGATGGAATCTCCCTTATACAAGGGAAGTATGCAGTGGATATCCTGAAGAGGTTCGGTATGATGGACTGCAAGGCCATGGCCACACCTATGGCATCGAACATGAAGCTATTGAGTGATGCTTCATCAGATTCAATTGATGCCACGTCGATGTATCGTCAGATGATTGGGTCCTTGATGTACCTGATGAATATGAGACTAGATATTTTATTTGCTATGAATACATTGAGCCCATTCTTGACAGATTCGAGACATGTTCACCTAATGGTTGCATAGCATGCAGTGAGTTACCTGAAGGGTACAGTTGAGCATGATACAAATTAGAAGACTAACCCGCATGGTTATGTTAATTCAGATTGGTAGCACCATTAAGGAGAAGAACACATCGGGATGCTTCTTTAGTTTGAGATCCAGTATGGGCTACTAGTTTGGTGGGATGGATACCTACATGGCATTGAGTACATCCAAGAAAGGAGCAATGAAGCTCCAATTTGTGATCCATATCAAGATCTCTCAAAAGAGGGAGTGATGAGTTCTAGCATAGTCGGTAAGGAAGGTTGTCTGAGCATAAAATCTTGGTGAAGCTTGTAGTTTGCTCAGACATAAATAATCCTGTAGGTTTTCCTTGGATGTAATCAATCCTGGTGAAGCTCGTATGTTATCCTTAGATTTAATCAACCCTGATGTAATTCTATGCTAGAAATGGCCAGGGTGAAGTTTGAGTACTTCAGGGAGAAGCTTGGTGTTCTCCAAATCGAGGTTCCTTCCAAGGGGAAGTGATGAGTCTGTGAGCCTTTCCGCCATGGTGGCAGGTCAGGACTTCCATCGTCGAATGTAAGTGTTGAGCCTTTTCGACATGGTGGCAGGCCGGGCCTCCCATGGTCGGATGTAAGTGCTGAGCCCTTCTGACATTGTGGCATGATTGGTTCCTCCCATGGTCATATGTAAGTTTTAGGCCATTCTGACATTGGGGAAGGATGGGCCCTCCCATGGTCAGATGTAAGGGTTGGTCCATTCTGACATGGGGGAATGCTGGGCCCTCCCATGGTCATATTTAAGGGCTGGGACATTCTGACATGGGGGCAGGCTGGGCCCTCCCACAGTTAGATGTAAGGGCTGGTAATTTTTGGCATGGTGATAGGCTGGGACTTCCATGGTGGGACTTCCATGGTCAGATATAAGTGATGGGCGAGGCTTTCTGACATGGTGGCAGGCTGGGCCTCCCATGGTCGGATATAAGTGCTGAAGAAGATGAAGACCTAGATGGAGGCTAGGCCTACAACCAACATGAAAAGGGATGGCTCTGTAGAACTTCTTGTGATGAGTAGAATTGAGAGATAGCACCATTTGATTGAAATAAAAGAGCAGTGATGATGATGATCCAGTGATGATACAGCTTTGATGGTGATGCAGTTTTGATGATGATTCAACTTTAATGATGATCTAGAGAAGAAGACTTGTGCTGATGAATTGTGTCAAGATAATACCTTCCTAGTTAAGAGGGAGTGTTGATGTATTTGTAACTTCGGAATGTATTCACTTGTATATCTTATATTTTACCTCGATTTTCCTATCGGGAGAATCATTTGTATATCATTGTACCCCGGTGTTCCTATCGAGAGAGTCATTAATATAATAAAGTCGTGTAAAGTCATTAAGGTTAACCCTCCATTGTAAGTCGGGGCAATAGTCCCCAGAGTTGAGTTGAGGTTAACCCTCCTTGTTGATCAGGGGGGGGGGAGTCCCCACAGTTGAGGGGCACTAGGGTTATTAGACTCTTCTAGAGAAGTCGGCCCTAGTAAGTAATTTTCAAGTCGAAAACTAGTATAAATAGAGAGTGAGCCTCTCTATTTGACACACACACTCACTCAACTGGGGTGCATGAGTGAGAGAGGAAGTGTTGGCACACGTGAGAGAGATAAGATTTCGAAGATAATCTTTATGTTTTTGGGTTTTACTTTTTGTACTTTTGCTCACTCTATCTTTGAGGACGTTGCAAGGTTTTCTCCTTTATGGTTTCCCCAAGGAAAATTCTTTGTGTCTCTTGTCTCTTGTGATTATTGTTGTGCATGTTATTCTCTCAGATAAGATCCTAAGATCTTATTGCTTAAATGATAAAAATATAACAAATAGGATGCCCAATTTCCTCACTATGACATCAATCTTTTTTTGCATGAGGCACAAATCGACATTATGATCCTTCCAAAACCTCACTAGTTCCTCATCACCCTTTTCCTTCTCACCATGGTCCAACAGCACTCAAGTGAGGAGCCCTTACATAACCCAAAAAAGCTGCCATAGCGCGCTCATATAGAGCCATGTAGGCCTTGGTCACCCTTAGTTCTTAAATCCATTATGCCAAAGATTCAAATACTTCCACCGGATGATCGGACTCCAATTCCTCCCATACTCCTTTCTCAAGCTCATCGATTTCCTCCTGAAACAAATTTGAGAGCATCTCTTTGTAGAGCATAGTTGCCTCAAATGCCTGTAACTATTCCCGGTTTTCTCACATCAGACTCACTTTCTCCTTCCCTTTGGCCTCATGGATAAAATTCCTCCCACATGCCTCCATTGATCCAAAACCCTTGCACCTCATACCTCCTAAACTATCTACCCCCTCCACTTCAAAAATTTCCCCAAAAATAGGCACTACTAGAATAAAAACACCACAACATCACACCAAGTCCTTGTCGGTATTAACTTCAGAGGCTCCAAAAATTGCAATGAAAGATTTGGACGATCTCAATGAGCCAAATCCACTTCCTGTACCCATGGAAAATCCACAACACCTTTTGGAAATCATTCCCCATGAGGTGTACTTAAAACTTCTCTTGTTCCTTTACTATCGAACGACCCTCCTAACTACTAGTGTACCTGATGTGAAATTTCAGGATCTATTTTAACAATTAAAAATTGCATGTGAACTTTGTATGTTAAAAGCTCATAAACATGCTTTAAACAACAATTTAAATTCTTAAACATACACACATAAGCAAATAAACAGTATGCAAACCATGAAAATGAAGACAAGAATTGATAACGGAGTTCACCCCTGCTTGCCTACGTCTCCGGGCCACTTCCAATGAGAAGGTTGATCTTATTAAGTCTTCAAAGCTTACATAAATGGGTTTCTAGAACCAATTCTATTTTTTATCAGACAAATCCAGAAATAGAGAGCACCATTGTGATCCTCTCGATATTTCGAGAAAAATGAGTATAAACTTGACTAGCTATGTCCGAGGTCTCCTCTAGCATGCAAATCGAGAAAAATCTGACCTATAATTGTATAAAATTGTACATATTCCACCTTGAGATTCATGCCAATTAAATCTTTGTACCCTGCCTCGATATTTGTGACGTACATCGCCTTGGGTTCTGTGCAAAACTGTGCTCTCGTACCTCTGATTCTCGTGGCCCTTTGGGTTAATTTTATAGTGTTTTTTAATACTAAAAATGGAACATTTTTTAGATACATGAGCCTTTTTTTTAACCCAAAATTTGATTCAGAATCCAAAATCCGATTCTCAGAATCGTGTCGCTCATAAGGGGCAGCCCTTTGGTGCCCTAGTGAGCTCAGCGATGGAGGAGGAGGGGAGGAGGAGGAGGTGGAGGGCTGCGAGTATGAGAGGAGGGACATGATGGGGAGGAGGAGGAAGAATTGGTTTTTCAGGTTTAGATCTTGTTTGTTGACGTTACAATTGCTTAGGAGATAACGCTCTATTGATGGTTGTGCCCATATTCGTTAACAAGGTTGGATGGAATTGGTTGAAGGATACTGATAATTTGTTTTATCATTTCCATACACCTGCCTCGTTATTACGCCTTCCTCTTGGAAGCTCAAACTTAAGGTTGTGATGATTTATTTGTTTTGGTATGTTTGCAAGTTTTATGTGACACCCTTTAAAAAAAAAATTGGACTTGCACCCTGGGTTCAAAGCTTTATCCTTGGAATTGCATGTTGCATATGGAGGTTCCAGAGTTACACTTTGTATTTTTCAGTAAAAGTATAGGTTTCGGTTTGTGAATTACTCGCCTAGTCTTATTATGAGTTTCGGTTTAGTTCGAGGCATGGCACACTGATGATGAAAATACTACGGTTCATTACAATAATTAACAGCATCTGCAACCTTATTCTTACCCTAGACAACATCAACTGTATTCTTTCTCCTAAACGACAGAATGGTAAAGTTTTCATTCATATTCATTTGTCGATGTTATGACAGTTGCATTGCGTTGATGCAAGAGTACACATATTAATATTAACAATACTCATTGGCGGTTCCATGTGTGGTTTGTTTATGCCAGTGGCCCTAATCGATCTCAACCTTGTATCTAGTGGTTCTTTCCTAACCACTTAGAACTTGTTATATCTTTTGCTACCCCAGTCGTGACTAGGTTTTGTAGTTACAAATCAAAACAAACTTTATTTCCATCTTTTGCTACCCGAGTTGTGAATAGGTCTTGTAGTTAGAGTCCAAACAAACTTTATTTCCTATTTTGAAAGGTAACATGATGTTATTGGTGGATTCTTTGGTATTATAAACATTATTTCTAACCTTTATTTTCATTAAATAACATTAGTGTTATTATAAATATATTGTATTTATTATAATATAGATTCAATGTTATTAATTTCATATAATTTATATTAAAAAAATGGACTAACTTAATGGTGAACTAACTTTGATAAAAATATTGAAACTTCAATCCAATATAAATAGTTCTTTAATTAGAAAAATTAATACAATTTAAAAATTTGTATTCAAATAATGTTTTTTGTCAACATGATCATTTTAGCTTTATTATTAATGACATAAAATTGATTGAAAATATAATATTTTATTGAACATGTTTTTTTAATACAATTTAAAAACATGTATTCAAATAATGTTTCTTGTCAATATGATAATTTTAGATTTATCATTAATAACATCAATTTGATTGAAAATCTAATATTTTATTTAACATGTTTTTTTTTAAAATGTGTAAATTTGAAAATTTACATTCAAATAATGCTTCTGATCAATATGATATTTTTAGATTTATTATTAATAACATAAATTTCATTGAAAATATAATATTTTATTTAACATTTTTTTTAAGAAGTATATAATTAATTTGTTATTTTCAATTAAAATGTGATTATTTTCAAACACCTTCATCATTGGAAGGCACCATGAATATATACACTTCTATCTTAAATTAATACTAACACTTTAATTTGATCTATGGACTGTCACACCACATTAATGTGGTGGTCAATTTTAAATAAAGTAAGATTTGATGGTAGATACTAGGTAGGAATCTATTTGAGATAAAGTAAGATTTTCTTTATTGTGGTTATTTTTATAAGTAATGTGTTTATGTTTTGTGATGGTGATAATAATTAATGTTTATTTAGACAAATTTTGGTCTATACTATTTGATTTGCTTTAGAGTTTTATTTCCTTTCTTTACAAGCTTGGAAATGAGTGTTGATTAGGGTTAATGACCTCATAATATCTTAATTTTGTAAGGAATTGTTTTTGTTTGTCATTAATGAAATTAGGAAAGGTTTGTATTTTAAGAAACTTACTCTTTTCACACTTTAATTTTAACATAACAATAGAAATACCAAAAAAAGGTATAATGATATTTAGACATTATTATTTTCAAGTATTATTAGTATTACTATTATATTTTTACTTTTGTGAAATATTGTTTTACACCAATATATAGGACATATTTTACAATCTCTTTAATAATATATTTAAGATTTAATATTTAGTAATTGTATATAGTTTTTCCAATTTAATACATATCTTTTGTATAATTTTAATTGTGAATTTACATACATTTAATTTTAGTGAAACACTTTTGGCGAAGCTGTCAAAAGAGCCTCAACCCTCATTAGGAGGGATGTTTGAAAAGGAGAACTTTGGGCATCTTGTAGACATAGAAGACACAATGGAAGAGGACATTGATGTTCCCAAAGAAAAACAAGCTCAGAAAATTCCAATTTCGATGAAGAATTTGGCTGGCCTGATATTTTTGATTAGTTTCATGCCTTGAAGAAAATGTTAAATTCGACAACTTTTTGATAAGATATATCAGTAATGTTTTGACTTTCAGACTTTATTTTAGTAATAAAATTTCTATATATAAGGTTTTTAATATGTTATTTACAAATATATGGTATAGTTTTTTTTGAATTTATGTGAATCGTCACTTTTTGGAAATAATATAAAATAATACCATTTTTATACAAAATAGCTCTAAAAAGTCCATTGAAAATGTTTTTTTATCTTGATTTTTTGGAATTTTTTACAAATTTGTCAATAAAAATGTCTTATTTTGTTCATAAAAATATCTTATTTTAAAGAAAAAATTGCAAAATGTATATGTTTTTCATTATAACTTGCTTCTAAATGTATGTTATTTTGTTAAATTTCTAAAAAACACACTTGAAAATATAAATTATAAATATTTAATGACAAAGATGATGCAAAGGCCCAAAAAAATGCCTCAAAATAAAAATGTGTGATACTAGTATCAACCCTTTTTGAAACGAAGGTAATAATAGATACTAAAATTAGGAGAGAAAAAAGCGAGAAGTGCGTCGAGTTCTTGTTTCATATTATAAGTAGGTTTCAATGAGTGAATATATATTTGAAGGTACAATTGTTTCAATGAGAAAATTTGGTCAGAAGGAGACAACTACTCCAAAGAAAGATATAAAAGGCCCAACAAACATTGCAACAACAATTGAAGAGATTAAGCCAACTATAGGATTGATCAAATTATGATAAGGATAGTCATGAACAGGATATATCATGTTCATTGTAAAATAATTCTTAAATAGTCCATACCTTTCTTGAGGTTATAAAAGAAATAAGCACTTGTTGTTGGGCATGAAGAGCTACATGTAAAGACTTATTTTGGTGAGTTGAAACCATTGCAAGAAAATGTTGACTACTGCTATAAAGGAATTGAAAAGCTATATTTTTGTTTCATAACAAATGAAAGTGCTCGCAAGAAACAATGTTTTTATGTTTTAGTATTGAAGCAAATTCATTTTCCACTCTAAAATCTAATAGGTGTCTTTTATAGTTGCTTTGAATTTACAAAAAAATTATACAAAGACATGGGCATGACTTGTTGGTAAGGTTAGCTATAGAAAGAAACTTATTATGCACAACATGCATTTGAAAACGCTACAAGCTAACATTGTATCCACTAATATCCGATTCATAAGACTCCTACACAACCATGCAATTCCAACAATTAGAGTTTCCTCTCGTAGACTAAACACCACGTTTAAAAACTACTCATACCCATTCAAAAACAAAATTTATAAATAATTTGCAAAATGAAACCCTCAATTTGATAGTAAACATATAGTAATTTAGGCTAGCAATAATTCCACTGTCAAATGTATGCAAGATAATGTATACTTTTAAAAAATAATTACAGAGATTATACAAATAACAATTGCACACTTGTAATTAAATACCAATACCAAAAACTTCAGGATTAAATTTCCCATCGCAAAAAATATCTCAATTAAAAGGCACATAAATAACAAGCAAATGTTTTGCTAGCACAAGGAATGTCGAAAACAGTTGAGCACGGTGAAATAATACCTGCGATTTTGACTAGGTGGGAAAACTTATGTCGCAAAACCTCCGATGTAAATGAATACCAGCAAAAGAAATACAAGCAAACCAAATCCAAACAATAACAAATAATGGTTACCTGAGGATTTGTATAAATTCTACAAAGCAAAGGCGGTGTAGAAAACCCGGTGAATAGAAGAGTCTGATAAGATCTTCAAAATCCTCATAAGATAAGCGACATTTAAGAACGAAGCCCATGTATGAATGAAACAACCATCCTTCTTGCATTGGTGGAGAAAAAATGCATTGATGGAGCATTGAGAGAGAGCATTGATGTCGATGAAGGGACATTGATGGTATGTTCTTCAACGAATCGAGCGGTAGTGAAAAAACAAGTGACCAAAGTGGCCCTACAACCCTTGAGCATAAACATAAGCCACTTGGAAACATGACCAATACTAAAAATCCATCGGCGTGAAACCTTCGCAAAACCCTCAGCGTCAAGCCTTCGCAATGGGTATGCCCGATTTGCAGAGAAATGATTATGCCCAATTTGCATAGAAATACAGATGTTTGATCCATGCAGTCAAAGAAGGAAGAACACTGCAGTGATGGACACTAACAAGAAAGATGGGGTTGTCAATCTAGACATGCACCAAAAAAATGAAACTCGTCAGCAAACGTGCATCGAAACAAGATGTTAGGAGATAAGGATATCAATCTAGCCATGCACAGAACATGCCACTCCAAAAACAACCAACAAATGGGATTTAGGGCCACACTCAACACACCAGTAAAAACACAGAAAATATCTATCCAAAATCCATTCCCCAACCTGTTAATCGTGAATCTCGTATGATCGAAAATCATCCGTGCTATTAATCAAGCCATGCACAGGATGGATCATGAAGTAGCAACCAGGAAAACCACGCTCAGGGTACCAAATAAAGCTGCATAAAAACCGAGTTAAAAAAACAACACCCAAACCACACAATACATTTTTCCAAAATCCATTCTACGACGTGTCAATATTTAAGCCTGTAAGATCAGAAATCACCCAGCCTATAAGGGTGTGTGCAAGAAGTTGAGGGACCCTTTAGATGCAATGGTGGAGTGAAGTCATTCACTCTTGATCCAAAAAAAAGAAATCAACCCAAGCAACACTGGACCTGCCAAGCCTAGTCCCAAGGCTGGCAATAGTCATGCCAACTAGGATAGTAAACAAAATCGTGCCTCCGATTTAGTCAAGCTAATCGCGTGCGTGATTTCCTTTGCTAAAACGGAGGCACGATTGTGAAAACCTATTTTTTATTTTAAATCGGCCGAGGCCGTCTTTTTCTCATTTTCTACGTGGCGATTGGACGAACGAAGACGAAACCTTGATTGTGCATACGCGATTTTGGGTGTGCTTGAGCCCTCCATCTCCACCTTTGGATAAACCTCCCCTTTGTGAGGTATTTTCTTCAATTTTCTTCATGTTTTTTTCATTTTCTTCATTAATATATTTGCCTTAGATTGAAAAATTAAACCATATTAAGTTAAATTATGGCCAATTGAAACAAAAACCCAATGGAATTGCCCAATTGAAACAAAAACCTAATGGAATTGCCCAATTGAAACAAAAACCCGATGTAATTGGCCAATGGAAACAAGAACCCCAATGTAATTGGCCAATTGAAACCAATTCCTCAATTTAATGATAAAAATGAAATAATTTTGATTATTTAACAAAATCCCATGCCCAATGGAAACCAAAACCCCAATTAACTCAAAAAACAAATGAATATATTGGGTTTTTTTCTTTGTCATGTTTTTTTTTTTTTACATTTTGTATACTCTAATGTTGAGACTTTAAGTTGTGTATTTTATATAGTTGGTTGTGATATGATCCAAACCATCCCATTGTATCTATGATAACAATTATTGATGTAGGAATTGACAAGTGGCCTCATCTAAAGGAATTACCCTACCTTTCTCATAGAAATATAGTCACCCTCATTAACAATAGCTACCATAACCATTGAATATCACTCTCATCAAAATGATAATAATCTTAATTATTAATAAATGGCTTAGAAATTGAGTACCAAATTCATTCAACAATAGCCCCTCTCATTAACAATAAATAGCTTATGAATAGACTAACACTCTAACAACGTGATCCATAACTAGAATAGAGACTAACTACTAGTCTCATCCATATTAAAATTCCCGTCATTAACAATAATTAAAACATGAAATAAGGATCCTTGTGAATCCATACCAAAATCCACAAATAAACACCTTATAATTTCGATGAAACTTCTTGAAGTTGCTCTTCCAAGAACATCAATAAACACCATATAGTTTTGATGAAACTTCCCAATCCAAGTGTCAAAATAAGGTATAGTTCAGCTTCCCATGCTTTTAACAAATATTTCGTCCTGAACGAAGGGTACTTTTTGGTTAAGTTCAAGACAACAAAGTTCAACAATAGACTCTATGAACGTGAGGATACATAGGTAGGTTGATGTATTTGATTAAACATGCCAATCACATACTAGATCATACATGATATTTAATCCAGTGGAACCCTTGCAACCATAGAATCCATAAAGTTCTGCTAAATAGCCTTTAGAGTCCAAAAAACATCACACTACAACAAATAATTACATATCTAACAAAATCGTTTCCTATACTGGTATTTTATTCATCAACAACACATTATGCCGCCTATTCATTACTGTAAAATTCAAGATCAATCTTTAAAATTACATGATAGATTTAGTTTATATGTCAATAGTTATACAGTTTTCAGTTCTTAGATATGTCATTATATCATGTGTTTATATTTCTAATGATATTTTATTTGTATTTATGATTGCAGTGGCTACTATGGATCGTAACAATGCGGAGATACTAAGGTTCATTGGCCATTTGAGAGAGATTGGTTCAGTTTGAAGGGGTGGAGATGAGCTCCGCCCCTCCCTGTCAGATTCATTGTTATCTATTGTTGATACGATCGCAAGATCCAATGATACGTTGTATAGCATCGCATCTTACAGGGAGAGAAAAAGGCAACAATAGGCTGATGGCTTGAGTTACAATGAGGTAAAAAAGCTGAAAATAACAAAACAAGCCATCTATTCATTGTTTAGACTGCCTGGGATGGATAACATCCCAAAGATCAGTAGGCCACATATTTCTATCGAGTGGTGCACTTTTCCACCCATCAGAGACAACTGGATGGATAGGTGGTACATGGTTTTTGACATTCCCCCTCACAACAATAGGGAAGTACCGAAAATTGTATGCAGAGTTTGTGATGGGGAAACATGTCAACTATTTTGACATGTTGGGATTCCAGGGAGTTGGTAGGGGAATGCCTCAACATCGACCCCATGCTAGGCATAGAGATGCCAATCCACAGATACCTACACCCCGTGCCCAGCTACCGAGGGCAGACATCCCTCCTGCACATGACATGGTTTCCCAGACACAGGATGCATTTTTTACTCTAGCTGAGATGGTCTCTCGACACACGGAAACTATTGACCAGAGAGAGCCCTCTTCCTCTGCTAGTGTACAACCACCAGCTTCTGGTGGTGGAGGGACATCTGTTGGTGGGGATAGACCGACATCCCATGTGCCTCAGATCGAGCCGCACGTTTGTACATCGTGTGGGGGACCCTTTTATGGTCCTGGAGCAAGACATGGTACCAGTACGATGACTGGTGGTCAGGTAAGGACTTTGTTTTAAAACTCTGTTATTGAACTAAATTTTTAATCGTTCCATACTATATCTAACATATTAAAAGATTCATAATATATATGCAATATTTACTCTTGCAGGAGTTTGATGCCTCTCACGGGGGTGGTACTGCACCCGGTGTGGTTGTACCCGAGACCCAGAGAACCACAGTTGAGGTAATATTTAAACACTTGTCATTTTGTTATTACATGTTAATGCATGTGTTAGTCTCGATTAATTTATTAAAATGTCTAATATTTACAATTTTTGAAGTTGCAGGAAGCCCACTTGGAACATGATGCTGAAGACATTTATATGAGCGACATAGTCCAATGTGGAATTTATGACTACTTAAAGAATGTAAGTACATGGGTTATGATTGAATCTTGTTCGAATTATTTAAATTTCTTACTGTACACTCCTTTATAGAGATCGCTAATGTAAATATAATTTTTAAACTTGCAGATGCTAGACGCATCTGAAGAGGAGCACCAAATTGATGGAAGTGGTCACTCCCGTGGTGGAGATATGTCCCAGGAAGGGGTAAGTATATTACAACATGTTATTTTTTCAGTACATATTATTCCATCCATTCAAATCCATGTATAACTATGGTAACACTTTATGAATGCAGACGTCATCACAGATCCCTGCACCACCTCTTTGGTATGGATATCCCCATAGTCCAAACATAGATAAGGGGGTTGTTTACACTAGATGAGGTCCCTCTTCCTTGAACAGAGCGGCTATGCATGAGGATCAACCTACTCATCCCACGGTAATGTACACACTTCCAATGGTAGTTGTTGGTTAGCTATGTATTCACTTCACAAGTGGTTTTTCATAATGTTATTTTCGCATGTTTACAGCATCAGGATGTAGAGTCATCCATGCCAAACCTTAGTGGGATTGTTGATGCCGCTGTCAATGCCGCATCTACAATAGGGATAAGTCACAGTGAGGTACATCTACTTGAATATTTGTAATTGTACATTTCATTTGTATTGTTTCTGGACATGCACGATGTCTAACTATTTAATCATTTGGTGAATGTAGCCATGCCCTGGTCCATTAGTGCACGCAACTGAGGTTGATGTTCAACCTACGGCTCCTCTTACTATTGAAGAGCACCAGCCTCATCTCCTAGAAATGGTTTTTTCGGTGAAATGTTCATTTTTTACATAATTGATTAATACTTTCTCATTCATGTACATGTTGATAATTCTTGAGATAATTGGCATATTTTTTTTTATTCGCAGAGAAGCATGGCAATGAGGCTCGATGCAAGGTCGAGTACAACAGAGGCACCTACACCCTCGACACCACAGGCACCTATACCCCCGATGGATGCAGTGAGTCCTTGTTTTATTTACAATTGAGTCATATTTTAAATTTTCAAACTTTGTTATTGATGGATAGTACTAGCTCAGTTACCTAATCAAGAAATATTGTCATTGATTTGCAGTCGCTAGAGATGCACAGTGGTCATAGACGGAGTTAAAGAGCATTAGGGTCCGGGAAAAACAAGAGAAAGTTAGAATTTTGATGTGTTAGTCTAGGACAAATATGTATTTTTATGTATAGTCTGGAGTTAGAGTATAGGGGCGCGGTCCACGACAGATGTACTTTTGTTTGCACATGTACATCAAATATGTTTTTGATACATGTACATTGATAGGCCATAGATCTAGGCCTTATATTTTTGTATTGTAACTTTCATGGTATAAAAAATATTTCATATCAAGTCTCTTGAGATATTCATGGTTTAGTCTTTTAAGTGTGATTATACATGTGTGGCGAAGAATGTTTCTATGTGTAATGTTTCCAATTTTTTATAGATTTTACAATTGTATGGAGATATCAGTTATAAATTTGAGAACAATGCACAATTACAATAAATTACGTAATGACAAAAATGTACATTTTAATTGTTTTTTACCATGATCCAATTGCATATACAATGTTATATTAACAATGTCAAATTGTATTCCAAAAGATGGAACATAGGTCTAATACACATTTAAGCACCCATCACAGCTAAGCAACTGATCCAACTTGGTGGAATACAAAAGCACCTTACCCACATAACAACCTAACAAACGTTTAAAGGATGCACGAAGTTGACACACTTAAATGATGCACCAGTGTGGTCTACATAAATAAAATTATTTTTTGGCATGATGTCTTTCATCTAACGAGTACATGGGATACACATCAAACCTAAAAGTATCCGAGTATTATAAGGTTGATTCAAAATAACGGTTATGACTATATCCTGCACATTATGTATGTCCTGCACATTATTTTATCATTTTGTTAATGTACATGGCCTTTGATGAATGGCCTCGAGTAACAACTTTGAAAGAGATGAAAGTTTTGTGTGATTAATGTACATGGCATTTTCGAAGCATTCGTAGCATGAAGATATATATATTTTGTAATAATGGCGTAATAGAATGGCCACTTGTTTCTAAACATAAACATGTTCCATTACATGGTTACTGACTTAATGGCATTGTCTCCTCCTGCATTTCATCGTACAAATGCTCACATCTCTTATATGAGGGGAAGATCTACAATCGCCTTCAAGCTAACCTTTATGTGCAAAAATTTCACATTCACTTACTGAGCAAAACCCTAGTTTCCAAAATTGACAAAAAAAATGATCCCTTGTCCCTGGACCCAGAGTAGAGGGCCACTCTAGCACTATCGCGATGCACTGGATCCAACGGAGCTGATGGTTCGTCGATCCGAGCAACGGTCATGATTCTGTGGCACGTTGAATCCCACCTCCTACAGGCTTTCAGGGACACCTGTTGAATCCCTACCCGGGGCATAGAATGGAAACCGTGTATCGAAAAGGGCTTCCAGTGGGTCGTACAAGTGTTTTTAGGCATGTGTTATGTGGGAATGCTAGACACACCTTCACGGTCAAGCAATATGCGAATTTGACCCCTATGTGCAAAAATTTCACGTTCACATACTGAGCAAAACCCTAGTTTCCAAAATTGACCAAAATAATGGTCACTTCTCCATGGAACCAGATTAGAGGGACACCCTAGCACTATCCTGATGTCCTAAATCCAACAGAGCATACGGTTTCTCGATCCGAGCAACGGTCATGATTCTATGGCATGTTGAATCCCACCTCCTATTGGCTTTCAGGGACACCTGTTGAATCTCTACCCGGGGCATATAATGGAAACCGTGCATCAAAAAGGACTTTCGGTGCTTTGTGCAAGCTTGTTTAGGTAGGTTCCATGTGGGAACGCTAGCCACACCTCCATGGTCGAGCAATATGCGAATTTGACCCCCATGTGCAAACATTTCACATTCACATATTGAGTAAAACCCTAGTTTCCAAAATTGACCAAAATATTGGTCTCTTCTCTATGGAACCAGATTAGAGGGCCACCTTAGCACTATCCCGATGTCCTGAATCCAACGGAGCAGACGGTTTGTCAATCCGAGCAACGGTCATGATTCTGTGGCACGTTGAATCCCACCTCCTACAGGCTTTCAGGGACACCTGTTAAATCCCTACCTGGGGCATATAATGGAAACCATGCATCAAAAAGGACTTTCGGTGCTTCGTGCAAGATTTTTTAGGCATGTGTTATGTGGGAACACTAGCCACACCTTCACGGTCGAGCAATATGCGAATTTGACCCCTATGCACAAACATTTCACATTCACATACTGAGCAAAACCCTAGTTTCCAAAATTGACCAAAATAATGGTCCCTTCTCCATGGAACCAGATTTGAGGGTCACCCTAGCACTATACTGATGTCCTAAATCCAACGGAGCAGACGGTTCGTCAATCCGAGCAACGGTCATGATTCTATGGCACGTTGAATCGCACCTCCTACAGGCTTTCACGGACACCTGTTGAATCCCTACCCGGGGCATAGAATGGAAACCGTGTATCAAAAAGGGCTTCCGGTGGGTCGTGCAAGCGTGTTTAGGTAGGTTCCATGTGGGAATGCTAGCTACACCTTCATGATCGAGCAATATGCGAATTTGACCCCTATGTGCAAAAATTTCACGTTCACATAGTGAGCAAAACCCTAGTTTCCAAAATTGACCAAAATAATGGTCTCTTCTCCATGGAACCAGATTAGAGGGCCACCCTAGCACTATCCCGATGTCTTGAGTCCAACGGAGCATACGGTTCGTTGATCCAAGCAACGGTCATGATTCTGTGGCACGTTGAATCCCACCTCCTATAGGCTTTCAGGGACACCTGTTGAATCCCTACCCGGGGCATATAATGGAAATCATGCATCAAAAAGGACTTTCGGTGCTTCGTGCAAGCATTTTTAGGCAGGTTCCATGTGGGAATGCTAGCCACACCTCCACGGTCGAGTAATATGCAAATTTGACCCCCATGTGCAAAAATTGGACATTCACTTACTGAGCAAAACCCTAGTTTCCAAAATTGACCAAACTAATGGTCTCTTCTCCATGGAACTAGATTAGAGGGCCACCCTAGCACTATCTCGATGTCCTAAATCCAACGGAGCAGATGGTTCGTCGATCCGAGCAACGGTCATGATTCTGTAGCACGTTGAATCCCACCTCCTACAGGCTTTCAGGGACACCTGTTGAATCCCTACTCGGGGCATATAATGGAAAACGTGCATCAAAAAGGACTTCCGGTGCTTCATGCAAGCTTGTTTAGGTAGGTTCCATGTGGGAACGCTAGCCACACCTCCATGGTCGAGTAATATGCGAATTTGACCCCCATGTGCAAAAATTGGACATTCACTTACTGAGTAAAACCCTAGTTTCCAAAATTGACCAAAATAATGGTCTCTTCTCCATGGAACCAGATTATAGGGCCACCCTAGCACTATCCCGATGTCCTGAATCCAACGGAGTAGACGGTTCATCGATCCGATCAACGGTCATGATTCTGTGGCATGTTGAATCCCACCTCCTACAGGCTTTCAGGGACACCTATTGAATCCCTACCCAGGGCATAGAATGGAAACCCTGTATCAAAAAGGGCTTCTGATGGGTCGTGCAAGCGTTTTTAGGCATGTGTTATGTGGGAACACTAGCCACACCTTCACGGTCGAGCAATATGCGAATTTGACCCCTATGTGCAAAAATTTCATGTTCACATACTGAGCAAAACCCTAGTTTCCAAAATTGACCAAAATAATGGTCTCTTCTCCATGGAACCAGATTAGAGGGCCACCCTAGCACTATCCCGATGTATTGAATCCAACGGAGTGGACGGTTTGTTGATCCGAGCAACGGTCATGATTCTATGGCACGTTGAATCCCACCTCCTACAGGCTTTCAGGGACACCTGTTGAATCCCTACCTGGGGCATATAATGGAAACCGTGCATCAAAAAGGACTTTCAGTGCTTCGTACAAGCTTGTTTAGGCAGGTTCCATGTGGGAACGCTAGCCACACCTCCACGGTTGAGTAATATGCGAATTTGACCCCCATGTGCAAAAATTGGACTTTCACTTACTGAGCAAAACCCTAGTTTCCCAAATTAACCAAAATGATGGTCTCTTCTCCATGGAACCAGATTAGAGGGCCACCCTAGCACTATCCTGATGTCCTGAATCCAACGGAGTGGACGGTTCGTTGATCCGAGTAATGGTCATGATTCTGTGGCATGTTGAATCCCACCTCCTATAGGCTTTCAGGGACACGTGTTGAATCCCTACCCGGGGCATAGAATGAAACTGTGTATCAAAAAGGGCTTCCGCTGGGTCGTGCAAGTGTGTTTAGGCATGTGTTATGTGGGAATGCTTATTTAAAGTTTTCAATGATCTCAGTACATGCACACTAAAGTCAACTTCATGAATCAACATGATTTGAAGCATAAGTCCATACCTCATCATGCTAGATCCCACCTAATATCATACAACCAAGGCCTCTGGATCATCTCTTATAATGATGGTTTCCATTAGTCTCTCGTGCTATGTATCTGGTAAGAAGTAGCATACAAGAACACAAAATTGACATATTCATAAGAAACATACATGGGAAAATTACAATAATGATATATACCTCATCATGCTAGATCCCACCTATTATCATACAACCAAGCCCTCCGGATCATCTCTTATAATGATGGTCTCCATTAGTCTCTCGTGCTCTGTATCCGGTAAGAAGTAGCGTACCTTCGATGAATTCCGACCAGGCATTGTTTGTACCTGGAGGTTTGTACCAATGATTAAGTTGGTAAAGTGATACACACTTGCACCTAGTTTGTAATCCCTGTAAACATATCCACCCTTCTTTCTTGCATTGTTGTCATGTGTAATATATTCACCTTTAACAACCATAGACCCGATGGGGAAGTGATTGTTTTCATCATCAGTCATGGACATAATGAGGGTTTGCTTTCCCTCTATACAACGTGCCAACCAGTAATCACCACCCCATTCACTATCTTTTGAGGCAACCACTGCGTATATGTGTCCTGCATAGTATGATTGTAGGTATATGATCAAATATTTTTCGTGTGATACAAGGCCATTAATGTGAGTTTAAAAACTACATAAATTTTACAAAAAAATGTTAAGGAAATGCATCATACCAAGTTGTACAAGGTCTGATACATGATCAAAATATATAGAAATAGACGATTGGTCTTCTTCCAACGGAGTTAACTCAACAATGGCACGCTGATCAAGTGGAAGTGATATGCGATCCCATCCATCAACCCAATCCAAAGATTCACACACATCCCAGTCACCATCACAGCAAGACGGGCAAAAACAAGCGAGTTTTCTGGTCCAAATTTCAAATATTGGGTTATTAGAGCTTCGAACCGAATGAAAGCCACGAGTCCCAGGAACAGTCTTGCATTCCCATGCATGTGAACAATCTATGTCTACCACCTCCCAAAAAAATCTCTCCACGTGTCTCTTTCTTGTGGATTCTGCTCGCATAGCTGATTCCTCTCCCATTACTGACGTGCACCACCTAACTATAGATTGAGAATTTTGAATAGTAGATATTGTAGATAATTTCAATTCCTCTCTTCGTAGGGCTGTTTTGACACATGCTCCGGCTCCATCATGCTCTCCTTTACCATGTCCAGTCTCAAAATAGTTCCACATATGTGGAACTTTGTAGTTTTTATGCAATGAACACAACCATTGAAATATGCGTGCATTTTTTAACTGACCAACACATCCATCAGACCAAATCCAGTGTTTATCCATCTATATGTCCCTA